>PVHY01020352.1:8330-25820 GCA_004024945.1 Uropsilus gracilis | reverse complement strand
GCATGCGCACACCCACTGGGCCGTCTATGTACAACCATGGGATGGCGCAATGCCACAGGTGCTGGTCATGGAGGCTAATGGCGGGAGGGTATGAAAAACCCTGAAAATGTGTTTATCCTACAGGTGACACTTGGATTTCATCCTGTGAAAAGCAGAAGTGATAGGCAAGGGGTCAACTTGCACTAGTGGACATTTTCACAAACCACTCTGGCTGCTGGGTGAAGATGGTCTGGAAGGGCACTGACGAGAGACTGAGGAAGATCCGCCATGGGCTGCTGCTACCACAGAGGCTCTGTGGCAAAAGTCCCTTGAGGCAGGAACTGGGAAGCAGCCTCCAGCAGGGGGACCTGCTTCCTTAGCAGGGGCAAGGGCCAGCTAGGGCGGAAGGAGTTGCCGGAAAGGAGGAACCAGTTGCTACAGATGGATGTTGCCGTAATAATTTAATTAGCAAATTCCCCGTACTGGATGCTGAGGTGATTTCTGGTTCTTCAGCAAATAGCTACGATAAACATCCTTGACCAGAAATTCCTAGAGGTGATTTGGCTGGACTTGCCACCCCCACATTTCCAATGGCCTTGTCTGGCTGCACCTCTCTAGTTTCTCCCCCAGCACACAGGCTGGAGTTCTCTGTGTTGAACTTCCTCCTTCCTCGCCGCTCCGGGAACGCTTTCCTCCACCCCTCCTGCTCTGGCAAAAGCCCTCCAGTCTCCAATGCATTTGTACTTCTTGCTGCAACCTTGAATTACGAGTTGTTAGGAAGAAATTTTCAGAATCAGGCTAAGTAGCTAAAAGACTGCCCAGCGGCTGCCTTTTCCAGTGGGAGTCAGAGAGAGGCCTTCAACACCCCAACAAGGGCCAATTTGCCCCTATTCTTCCAGCCACAGAGAATTTGCTCTTTTTTTTCCTGTTCAGCCGTGAAAATAAGCACGGCACTGAGATGGCAGTGAAAACAGGCTAGCAGTTACACACGATGAAAGGCCAGAAGAAAACCCTGCTCCCCATCCTGTCTGTGCCCCAGGAGAGGGGAGCCACTCTCCCCAGGACCCTCGGCCCTGCCTCCTTCCCATCTCCCACTCAGCAGCACCCTGACAGTGCCCTTGGGGCTGGCCAGGCTCCCCCTGCTTCCATCCCATCCCAACCCTGTGCTCCCACACTTCCTTTACATAAGTGGCCTTTTTCAAGAAAGCATTTTCTTTTAATCAGCAGCCACAGCATCTGCAGCAGCGTTGGAGCATAATTTTTCTATTTTCTCATCACTTAAGGCTTATTTGTGTTGTTTATTTTGGGACAGGGAAAGGCCCGCTCTGAGCTCAGAGCTTCAAGATGAGTATGTGTCTGTGTCTGATTTTAATCTTGGTTTGGGAGGCTTTTGAAGGTGGTTTGTGTTATCTTTCTGAGACGGACCTGGCAAGTTACTTAATTGAAAGAGGGTTTTGTGACATACCGCTTGGTAATATTTTGTCTTTTAAGCCAAATGACATTTTTCCTGTAGCTAAATAAATGGCCGGCAAACTCTTTGACACACATCATAATTGTTACTCATTAACTGCTGATGAAGTGTCAGCTGCCAGATTGAGCTCATTGTCTCATTTTATCTCCTCAGCAACTCTGCAACGTGGAGATCTTTTTTTTTATATATATACAGTTTTATTTTGTTCTTTAGGTTACAACCTCTCTCCTATATTTTCCCCCTCCCTCCTCCCTCTGGTGCCCCTTCCATTCTCTCAAACCCCACTCTTTGTTGTTTATTAACTGTGCTGAGTCCATTAGTCTCTTTCCTATGTTAGTGTCTTTTCTCTGGGTGAGGGACTGCATTGTTGGGTCCAGGTGCACCTTGCTGTTAGATTTTCAGTCTTAAGTTTGCAGTGGGTGGCCAGGTTATATTCGTTTGGGATCTGTCCATGTTTTCTTGCTGCAGGCCGTCCTCTCCAATCCAATCCCATCTCTATTGCTTTGCTGCTTTTCCTTACGGCTCTGGTGTTGGGCTTTGGGGGTCTTGCCCCCAGCCAGTGTTGGTCAAGACATTTCTCTGTGAGTTCAGGCTTCTGTGAGTGGCCTTTGAAGAACATCTCCTCTGCTTCAGTTTGCAGTTTTGATGTGGGGCCCATTATCCCCTCTTTGGTCATCCTCTCCTTTCCTGTAATGAGGGAAGGGTGTGTTGCTCTCCTTGAATGTATCTCCAAATTGAAGTCCCGGGTCTTGGCCCAGCTAGAGTAGAAGTATGCATGGTGACATCGTGTCTCTATGGTTGTTTTTCTGGTCTTACATGTACTGGTTCACTTGGTTGTCCATCTGCTGTGTCCAGCTCCGGTCTGTGGGCTGGACTTTTGCCTGGTCCCTCACCTGTTCTATGTTGGGGTTGGTGTTGCGCATATTCTGGTTCCTCTGAAGTTTAGCTGGAGTAAGAAGTAAGAGAGACATGGAGGGGCCCTCCCACTCTCCCCATCCCCCTCAACCCCCCCTTGCCCGCGCGCTGTAAGGTCCCAGTACAGGGGCAGGCCAACTGGACAACCGCTTACCCTTCCGTGCCCCCTGGCTTCAGGGGCTGGGGGCTACACGGCACTGCCCAGGCTGGCTGCAAGTGGCTGCCCATCCGCAGGTGGGGCCTCCTCTCCCCACCCCGTCCCCCCTCCCAGGGGACTCACCCGAGAGGCCCAACCCCTTTTGCTCCCCGCTGGCAAGGGAGCTCCAGGAGCCAGGACCCGGGCCACAGGCAGCCACCTATCTCCAACGTGGAGATCTTAGTTAAGTTCATGGGCATTTTACAGGCAAGGAAACTGAGGCAATAAGCTGTTACCTCAGCTGAGATTCCAGAGTTAGTCAAGGACAGAGCCTGAAGGCAAACCCAATCTCCCTCTGTCCTTCCTCGGTCACCAGGATTTCCAGGGGCCCTGTGTCAACCTGGCCATACCAGAGCTGCACGTTCCAGAAATCCTCTCCCCATAGGGTTCTAGTTTGACCTTGGCCACAGGTTTCCCAGGCGCAAGAGAAAAAGTCATCAGCACTTCCTCTCGCTCTGGCGTGGGGTGCAGGGCCCCAGATGGAGGTTGTTCCTCTTGCTGAACTTAGGGTGAGGTGATCATACTTGAAGATCTCCTCTCACCTCTCCAGAGCAGGCCAAGGACAGCACCATGTGGAAGGAGCCAGATTCCCCTGCAGGTCTTCCTGATGTTGAGGCTGGGGCAGCAACACACAGACATCTGGACACCTAGTGTCTTGTCTGCATTCTTGTCCACAGCAGCTGTCCCTTCTGATGCTGGTCCTGCTGATTCACAGAAACTTCTGGCCCTGCCAGCTGCCACCTTGTGTGAGGCCAGAGCCCGAGGAGCCCTCCTCCAAAGTCAAGGCTCTGCCTCTGGGTGGGAGCCCTATGGAGGCAAAAGGGGTCAAATTTGATTTGGAAAATGACTGTTCCCCTCCATCTAGGTTTCATCAATCAAAATACAAGACTCCTTGTTCAATGTGTGAGTTAAATAATTAAATAAAAATAAACAATAAAAATTAAAAATAGAGTAGTGATTACTATTTTTGCATGGAAGTATGTTCTATACAATAGCTGGCATGTATAGACTCCTATGCTAAAATTATGGATTGTTTTAGTGAAATTCAAATTCAAATATTACTGGCCATGAGCATTTGTATTTTATCTGGCAACCCCAGCAGGTGCCCTTGCAGGGGGAGTCACATCACTCCTGTACCACTCATGAGGCAGGACAAGGCCCTTTGAATGAGTGCTGAATCAGCACGTGAGACTTAGACATGAGGAACATGGTCCTTACAGTGCCTCAGTTTCCCCCTTTGGGCCACATTATGAAGCTGAGAAGTCCTCAAGAAAGCCTATATGCCCACTTTGCTCAGCACTACCTTCAGAATAAAGTCTTGGTTCCTAAGAGAGACATTTAGGGACCCTGCCTGCCACTCCTCACCTCCCGCCCAGCAAACACAACCACCTTGAGGGACTTGGTATTCCTTCAAGGATCTTTTCACCAAGAGAATTTTGCCTTCATTCTCCCTGCCTGCTATGCTCCCTGCTCTCTGTATGCCATTTAAACATCTGTTCATCCTTCACACCTTGAATACCACCTCCTCCTAGAAGCCTTCCTTTACCACTACACGCAGAGAGGCACCTATCTTCATTTTTTGTCCCTTTGTAACCAGAGCCAAGGTTCAGCACCTTGCCACTCATAAATCAAAACTTGAGAGGTAAGAACTGCCAGGTGCCCGGCACGGTGGCGCATGCCTGTAAGCGACAGTTATGGAGTCGCGGCAGGGTCTGGGGATTACAGTTTGAGTCCCACCTGGGGCAACACAGCGAGACCTAGTCCCAAGAAAAAATAGCTGGGTGTGGTGGTGTGTGCCTGTAATCCCAGTTACATGGGAAGCCTGAGGCTGGGGATTGCTTGAGTCTGTGGTTCCACAGGCAAAAATAGCGAGACCTAGTCTCAAAAAAAAAAAAAAGAACTGCCAGGAAAAGATCAAGTTTAATCAGGGGCTGGCAACCTGAGGTCTCAAAAACCATTTCTGAGGCCACCTCTCATTTCTCTAGCTGACAGGAGGGTATGACAGGGACAGCAACTTTGTGGGACAAGTGCAGGAGCATGTAGTATCTTCCTGTTGACTTGCCTCAAGGTCATCTGGTATAGGAGCAAGCAGCTGGGATCAAGGGCGAAGTAGTGATTCACTACACAAGTTCTCCATCTTGGTCCCAACAGCCTTCGCCCGTTTTTCCCTTTTCCTTCCTCTTTTTCTGAGAGTTTTATCTTCCAGGACAAATCAGGGACGAGGGACAGATGTTCATCAAGCTGAAACCTCCTCCTCTGTCTATATCTTGTTCTTCATTCTTGAGGGGCAATGAGTGTAGATCCAGCCTTCTGCTGAGTAGGGGTGCAAGAGAGGACAGAATCCTTCCCTCCCTGAGTTGACATAGGACCAGGGATCCCAGGATGGCCATCCCCTTGAGTTACAACTATCTGGAAGTTTTATTATCACTGGCTTTTTGGAGACAAAGGAAATGAAACAATTCAGGAGATGAGCGCCAAAGATCAAAAGAAGCCAAAAAGTCAGGTTAGAGGCAAAAAAAATATGGACCTGACTGCAGTTTGTTGGCTAGTCGCAAGCACTTCATATATGTGAAGAGGCTCTTTCTCTGAGAAATGGAGCTGCGTTTTCTGGCATGTGCCCACCCTCCCCCGGATGCCCCCTCCCCTGTGCACCCACACTCCCCTGGGTGCCCCCTCCCCTGCGCTCCCAATCTCCAGCAGGCCAGGAACTTGGCTCAGCGCTGTGACTGTTACTGGCTCAGGATGTCAGATAAGCTGCATCTATAAGAAGTGCCAGAGAAAAGTTTAGATAAGACTTTTTTCTTTTATGCTTTTTAGGGTCTGAAAGCAATTTAACCATTTAGCTTCAGTTATGTCTTTGCATTTGCTTGCCCAGAACCAGCTTATGCACGTTGAACACGAGCTTAAGACAAATGGGGAAAAGAGAAAAGGAAGGAAAAAGGGGGGGAAGGAGAGAGGGAGGGAAGAAAAGAAAGAGAAAGAGAAGAAGGAGGGAAAGGAATAGGGAAGGAGGTGTGGAAGAAGGGACAAAAGAGAGTAAACAGTTGCTGAGAGAAATGGGCATGTGCAGACCTGAGCAGGAATCTGCTCTCTGGGATTTAGTCCCACCAGGCTCTCACCCTACAGCCACCTGAGCATACCTTCAGACTTTACAGCCAAGTGGCCTTTTGTTGTTTTTTAAACAATATTGTGATCAGAAATGAGGGCTTTGGCAGACCAGCCTTGCCTCTTTAGCTCCTAGCTCTGTCACTGTATAACCTTGGACAATTGTTAACCCTTCCTTCATTCTTCATCTGTAAAATGGGCCCAAGAGTATAATTTCATAGAGCTGTTGATGGCGTAAGATTAGTTTGCACGTAGAGCACACACACAGCAGGACCTCAAGCCCACTCACATCAGCTCATGCTAATATCTCCCCAGGCCTCTGAACTCCAGGAAAGAAGGGCAGCCTGGCCTGCTGCTGAAGCCAACGTGCTGTGCCAGGCTCTGACAGTGCACCCCAAAGCTGTGCCGAGTACAATTTTTATTATTCCAAGCTTTCCAAACTGACTCCGCTGAACAGACGAGGAATAGAACTGGCAGAGTCTTGCCTTAAAATCTTCATTCTACCATTTCCCATTGTTTGACCTTGAACGAGTCACATGAGCCTTGTTCATCTCACCTACCAAGCAGAAGTGATGTTCCCTTCGCAGGGCTGTGAGGGGTTAACACCTGGGTGAATGCACTTGATTCCTATCTGCTCTTATGGTTGTACTGTTCCTACAGCTGTTATCATACCATGTTGCATTTTCAGTTTACCTGTGGTTCTCCCCCACAGTCTGGGAACCCTTGAGGATAGGAATTAGTTCTGAGTCAGCTTAGATTCCCAAGGTCAAGTCGATAAGCAAAGGAAGCATCCAAATAAATGGAAGTAGCAAGGGAAGGTGGGAAGGACGCATCTCTTTTTCTTGCCCCAGGCTCAGCTGACAAGGTTCTGATCAGAGGAATGGATCAACAGCCTCTGTTCAATCTCATATCTCTTTCTGGAATCACAAGTTAGGTTTGTAGCTGTCTAATTCATTATTATATGGTGCAGTGCAGGGTAATTATACGCTGCAGTATAATTTGTTATAACTTGGGCTGAGGCCTATAACTGTATAATTTATTATTATACAGTACAGTGCTGAATAATACGAAGACTATATAATTTATTTCAGGCTTACGAGCCTAACCTGTAATCCAAATGCAGCACACAGCCTATGTGCTATGAGTTAATGTTCCTACTGAAACCTCAACTTAGGGATTTCTGACTTCTTTCCCTGAGCTGCTCAGAAATCTGCCTTGACTGTGAGTTGCCAGGTTTCTAGAATTCTGTCTTGAGCAAAGCTGAAAGCTCAGCACCCCTGGCTTTGGCTGAGTGGAGTATCCACATGGAGTCAGCCAGAAGCAGAACACAACTGCTGCCCCACCCAGTGAGTGTCAGAGTGAGGAAGGGGGAGGGTAGGGAGAGGGTGGGAGGAGAGTGGGGAAGGGTGAAGGTGGGGGAAAGTAAGGGGAGGATGGGGGGAGTGGCGAGGGTGGGAGGGCATAGCTTGCCGCAGGGGTGTAGAACCATGAGCAAAATGCGATCAATAAAAAAATAAATAAATAAAAATTTAAATAAATAAAAACCAGTTTCCCGGGTCCCAAGCGGGATGCCCTGGCTTACAGCATCACCCTGCATTCACTTGATAATCTTGTGTTCTGTTCTCAGCACTGAGAAAACATCATGCAAGAAGCAAAGGTCTCCCTTCCTGGGGCCTTTGGGACCTGAGCACATCTACCTCTTTGGCCCTTGTTTCTCAAAGTGAAGGAGAACTCTGGAGGTGGGGGGGGGTCTCTGGGAGCTGGTTAGAAAGACAGAATCTCAGTCCCTTGACCTGCTAAATCAGGATTCGTATTTCAACAAGACCTGTGAGCTCTGCTTGAGCGTCTAATGATTTAGGAGAACTATTTCCTCCCATCTGAACCCCGCAAAGACCTGCCATTCACTGAGCTTTAAACAGAGTTCCTTCTCCTACGGGACTTTGTTTTGTTTTTTTATATTTATTTCTTTCCTGTCACAAATGTTCATTGTGTACATTTGTATTACTGGAAATGACAAAAATCCCATAAAGAGAAAATCAAAATCACCCTTAATCCTGCCATCTGAAATGATACTGTTCATATTTTAGTGACGATAGGGACAGGTATCAGGCAGGGCAGGGCAGGGTCAGGGCCATGGCAGGCAGGGTCATGGCCATGGCAGGCAGGTGAATCCCCTTAGCCCCCTAGGAATCTTAATAATATTTCACTGGGCTCTCTCTGGTGTTCTCTTGTCCTCATGCTCTCTTTTGCCCTCTGGACCCTTTTACGCCTGCTCTCCTAGGTCCAAGTGTGCATACGTACCCATGAAGACACCCACTGGACCGCACAATAATGGGGAGGATGCAACACTCTTGTATAGGGATATACAAGCTAATGAAGGAAAAAAACCTGACTAACTCACCCTACAGTGACTAATTCATTGGACATCCTTGATAAGTGTATATACACTTTTAAAAACCAAAATTCAAGAAAAGTTGGAATAGTGCAGCATGGTGGGTCTCCAAATTCAGCATCTCCTGAAAAGTCTGCTCAAACACACACAGCTGGGCCTCCAGAGCTTCTAAGCAGAAGGCTTGAGAATTAGCCTAACAAGTTCCGGGTGATGTGAGCTACTGGTCCGGGGACCACACTTTGAGAAACATTGCTGTGGAAGCTATGGGGTAGGCTCTGGGAGTCAGTGTGAGCCTGGTGTTCTAGCTCTGCCACCACCACCTGCTGCAGGAATAATCCCTCCTCTTCCCTGTTCGTTTCCACACCCACAAAGGACAATACTGGCCTCGTGTAACTGTTGTATGGACTAAATGAGTTAAGTGAAAAAAGCACAAGGAGGTATTAATTATGATTAATATGCAAATAATTTAAACATTGCGTTTTCTTAGGTCAACAATCGTTCATAAAGATTTTCGTGTCATTAATCTTTTTATTTGCGCTTAACGGCTGCAAGGGTGTCTTTTGAATTAATACATTTATCAAGTTCCCAGTCTTCAACTAATATAAATAGTGAGCATTCTGGTGGATAAATTATGGTGCACCTGTCCGATTATCTCCTTAGGATAGAATGTTCTAGATGTGGAATTGCTGAGTCAAATGGTATGAACATATTTAAGGCTTTTGAAAGATTGGCTGAAGGACTTTCCAGAAAAGTAATACTGATTTATAATGCCATCAGCAGCAATGAGAGTATCTTTTTACACTTTTCTCAATACCTGTGTTGCTGAGTTTTAAATTATGATAATATCTTGTTTACTAATTTAAATGCTTTTGGTGACAACTGAAGTTGAATATTCCCTCTCCAGTGTCTTAGGAGTTTAAATGAAAAAAAAAAAAAATCGTTCAGAGGCTGTGTTTACATGATGCCAGCCAGCCCTTTCCCCTCTAATGAACCGACTCCATCTTGGCCTCACTCCACATTGCTCACCCTGCAGAGCGGAGGCGGCATCTCACAGGTAACAGCTGCCTGTTTAAATCCCACCTGTGCTGCTGGTAACATACCTCCCACTTAAAAGGCAGGTGTGGACTAGAGAAGGCATGAAACATTAAGAGGGCAAACAGAAGGGGAGAAGTCATTTGTTCAGCAAAAATCCCCTCAACCTCCCCCATGGTCAGATGCTGTGCCAAGCACAGAGTGGTGGGAACACAAAGACAGGAGGTCTCAGAGTCCAAAGGGGAGGGAAGGAGCACACGGTGAACACCCACAAAACCCCTCAAAGTGTAGTGGTGCAGATGAGGACAGGGTAGGAATTTCATGTAAGAAATGGTACTGGTTTGACCTCAGAGGGGTTCAAATTCCCTCTCTTCCAGTGCTTTTCCTTTTTGTCTGACCTCTTGGAGTCTTCATTTCTGCACCTGTAAAATGTGAAGAGCTCTATGGTGAGGCTTCGACAAGTTAGAAGAAGTGAAAACGCCTGGAAATAATGAAAACGCGCCTCTTAAATTTGAAAGAGGAATGAGAATAGCTTAGAGCCATAGTTCTCCATCCTAGTTGCCCCCCAAAAAAACACCTGGGGCAAGATTGGTTCCCTGAGCAGAGACCTGGACTCACTTACCTTCCTTTCCACCAAGGTGAAGAGGGGGTGGGGGCAGGGGTTTCAACCTCTCACCTGAAACTAACAACAATAACAACAAACCAAACAAAGAAAACAAACTCTTAGATATAGAAAAGAGACTGGTGGTTCCCAACGGGGTAGGGGTGAGACAGTGCAGGGGGTTCATTGCACAGTGCTAGATGGAATGGATCACCAGAACTAGACTTTTGGTGGCAATTGTGATGTAGTGTTTACAGATGTTGAATTACAATGTTGTACCATTGGAACTTGAAAAATAAAGAATTAAAACCAGCTTCCATTTACAAAAGATTTTAAAACAATTCTACAATAAACCAGTAACCAAAGGGAAAAAGAAACAACAGTTTTCAAATTGGACATCAGAAAACAAAGGGAGATAGAAAATAAAAGAGGGGAGCCCCATGATTAGCCCCAGCTTCCCATCGGCAAAGTGTTTCCAGCCATGATGCCAAGCACTGGGGAGACCTGGAGGAAGCCCAGAGGTAGGACTGAGTCAAGCAGATGCAACTGGGGGGCCACAGCAGATGAAGTTCAGAGGCCAGTGTCACAGAGAGCTGAGGGCCACTCGGGGTGGGGTGGGAGCGATGAGATCGTCAACGCACCTTTCCATTCTCCTGAATACTGAAAAGCACATCCATATTAGCCAGGGTTTTCCAGGGGGAGAACAAAAGGACATCCACAGACTACTAGGAACAAGGAGAGAGGATTTATATAGGAACTGACTCTTATGGTTATAGAGACTGCACTCCCCAAGCTGAGCCCCAGAAAAACCTGTGTTGAGATTCAGTCTGAGTCGACAGACTTGAGAAGCAAAAGCATCAGTGATGTCAGTTCCAATCCAAGATCTAAAAACAGGAGCATCTCGACCTGAGGGTAGAAGGTCGACATCCCTGCTCCAGCAAAAAGCACAGGCAACTTGCCTCCACCTTCTTGCTCTATCCTAGCCCTGAGAAATTGGAGAAGGCCCTCCAGCCTCATCTCCTCTCCATTACTGACTCCAGGGCTAATCTCTTCCAAAATCATCCTCCCAGACATGTCTGGAAGTAGCATTCCAATAGCTCTCTAGGCCTCCCTCAGCCCAGCAAAGTTACAGAGGAGATTGACCACAACACAACCCCCCCCCGCCCCATCAATTCAGCGCACAGCGCACCTCTTAGCTCACATTTCCCTTCCAAATAAAGACAAGAAGAGGTCAAAACTCCATCTCACTTGGTAAAATTACCCTGCCTATGACTGAAAATGCACGAAGCCCTTGCCCAGGAGAGGAGATAAAGTCTTTTCGTCTTCTCCGATGTCCTGTCACATAAAGACTGTGATGTAAAATGAACAATATTGAAATTCTGCTATAAAGTCAACACATCTCAGTGACATGATAGGCGAAGAGAATAAGAATACAGAGGCATACTTAAGTAAGTATATTGACACGCAGATGAATTCACAATGAAACCAGTGACATGCAGGACAGGACAGCCCTTGTGTCTGCAACTGGGGGTTCGGGTCCATGGCCGAGGGACAGCACAGTCTCGGCACAACCTGGGCCATTGCAAGATAAGCTTCTCTTATCTTGAGTCCCAGTCAAGATAATTGATTCAGCCCATTAACTTGAGTGCCGTAGCTCAGTTAATGGGCTGAAGCAACCACACAAATAAGGGTGTGTTGTCTCCAGAAGCCACAGAGGCCACCGGGCATCGTGCTTTTCTTGGTTGGAGGGACGAATGCACCTTAGAAGGGGTATCTCATGTGCGACAAAGCACTGCACCCCCAACTGTGTCACCCATGGAAGAAGGCCTGAAATACTTGTCAGATGTGATTCCTGCCCCCAGCACACACAGTCTCAACAGTAAGTCTGGGGGGAGAGGGTGGACCCTCCCTGCTCACTGAGTGTCCTCCCCAAGGTCGTCAGTGCAGGGGAGCCTGTGAGACCACCTGGGAGGGAAGCAATCAAGATCCCTGCACATGAAATTACAACCTGGTCTGAGAGCTGATGCCCCCCCACCCTACCCCCCCGTGTAGGAGCGTGGAGCATGCTGGTCTGTCAGCCAAAAGCAAACTGCCCTTGGTGGGCCTGTTGGGCATAAAATGCATTTGCCAGGTCATTTCTGGATACCAGGCACTGGGAGAGATGTTAATTTGCTCAAAGAATGAAACCCTTCTGGTCCGGCAGCTGCACTGGAATCAGCACCTTGTACTAATCCAGTCATCAGCCAAGCTCCATCTGCCCCTGCACAGCCCATGCAGGAATGTCAGATGAGGAGGTGATGGGAATCCTCATCCCTGCATCTTTCAGATCCTGGGAGTGACCCCTCATCAGTCTTCTATGTATGTGGCATTATTTTTGAGGTACACATTCCTACATAGGACAAAGAAGCAGCCTAATGAGGTCCCCTAGGCCTTTTCCACCACAATGTCCCTCAGCTTACAGGTCAGAGAATCCATGTGGGGTGCTGCAGTTCTGAGTGTGTCTGTTCCAATGATGCCTTCCAGGATGGCGAAAGTGATCACAAGATGGGTTTGGGGGCCCACCGTGAGACAAAACTGAGCTAAAACTCCTGGGATCCCCTGACCTCTGACTGTCCCTGCTCTGGTGCCAAATGGGAACTAAATTCCATTTAGAGTTTATGTTCAATATTCCAGCAAGCTCTGACAACTTCCCTTATGTCCAATTATCCTGGTAAAAGACTGTAGGTCCCTTAGGGGAAATTAGCAGAAAAGATTCACAGAATAAATATTCAGTCATAGACTGGTTCCTTCCTTGGGGAGTCAGGCTCACCCCACTGAGGGGTTCTGGGGTTATTTACTGACACAGTGTGGGAGTTCATGGAGGAGCCAGAACCCTTCCTGTTCTAAGTCAGACACTTTTCCATTGGCTAGAACACTCCCTTGTTTATATCAAGCAAGAAATTAGTGGCCTTCCCACCCACTTCACCTCTAGAAGCATGACTGGCTAGCCGTGCCATCAGTCTACATGATCTACACCATCTATCTGATTGCTACCTTACTCCATGGTCCATCATGGCAGACATGCCCACCTTGCCCTTGGTGGTTGCAGAACCTTGACCCATCATTCCCAGGGCTTTTCCAACTGAGCAACTTCAGTTTCCAGTGCCATGTCTGGCTCCAGAGAACCACTCTCCCTTCTCCACAGATGCCAGGACTCCTCTCACATATTTCCCAAAGTTTGGATGTAAGGTATATCTTCTGAACCCTCCCAGGGTGGGTGAACAGGTGATAAATGACAAACCTACCAATCTGTTCTTCCAGTCTTCTTAAGCCTCTAGATCCTTCCTCAACATGAAATCCAGCAAGATCGGACTTTTCCAATTAGCCTACAGTGAACTGGTTCATGTTTCAAACAATCAACCAAACAAAGAGAACCTTTTCTTTCTCCCCAAGTGACATTCAATGCAGAATTTCTGCTTACTGAGCTGATCCATTTGAAAGAACCCAACTTGATGTTCCTTCAACAATTATCTCACACCCTTGGGAGCCATTTTCACACATGTCCCCAAGACATTAAGCCATATAGATTGGAAAACTTAAGCAGTTCCTTGGAGTGTAGCTCACCTTGTAATTCACACATAGAGACCTACTTCTAGACCTCTAGTGATAGGTCTGAGAAGGAAAGCAGGGTGCTGGGGGTGGGTTCTGGAAAGAAGCAGCTTGGTCTTGCCTCAGAGGAGGCCATTATGGTGCAGGGTTAAAGTCTAAAAGGGAAGTGGAAAAGCACATAGCTCTGGGTTTGGGAAGATCACTTTTCCTAGGAACAGGTAGGCCACTTCCACTGGCAAAGAAGACTCATCAGAATTAAGGAGTTCAATGTTCCCAGATTCATCAGAGTCTTTCCATATACCCATCCCCATCCCAACATAGAGAATTTCATTCTTTTCCAGTCAATGCCCTCAATTTAACAGCAAATACCCCACAAGACTGAGAGTTCAACTTATGTTGTCATTCAGTTGATCACCAGAGGATGCATTTCATCTTTGGAAACTTCAGTCCAGTGGTTACAGCAGGCACTCCTTCAGGGTACACACAGAAGCACTAAGCTCAATTTACACTGGACTTGAGCTGGGATTTTGAATCCCTGAGCTCATCCTTTTCTTTCACCACTATCCAGCAACATTAGGGACAACCAACCAACATCATTATAATCCTTAGTTTTCAAAAAATGGTTGAAAGTATCATAGACAGGGCCACCCAACTTGTTTCTTAGAAGTGATTAGTTAGGAGTGTCCATGCAGAGATTTTGTGTGTCTAATAAACAGTTAATACCATGAATCATGCTTCTACCATGTTCTCTTTACTACAGAAATAGAGTCATTATCATTACAATCAAATCATAGTAGAGAGCCAGTTCCAGAAATGCCAGAACCAATTCTCAAAGCTTATCCTTAAAATTACGTTCCAGTTGAGCCACCCACAGAACAAAACCTGTGTTAGTGTGGGTTGTCTAGAGAAAGAGAACTGATAAAGTAAATAGAGAGATTCAAGAGATTTCTTACAAGAACTGGTTCATGCAATCATGGAGGCCAAGAACTTCCATCTCCATGCTGAAGAAGTAGGAAACTTGGTGGTGTGATTCAGTCTGAGTCCAAAGACCTGAGAATTAGGGCAGGAAAGAAGATGATATAAGTTCTGATCACATCTAAAGGTTGAGAAGTAGAAGCAGCTGTTTCTGAAGACAGGAGAAGATGCAGCCAGCTCATCCATGGAGCATGTGTGCCATTTCTCAACCTTTTTTTCTGTTCAGGTCGTCAGAGATGGAATGATGTCCAATCATGTTGATGAGGTAGATCTTCTTTACTCAGTCTGCTGATTCAAATGCTAATGTCTTCCAGAAACATCTCCACAGACACACCCAGAAACATTGTCTTGTCAGCTACAAGGGCATCCCTTATTCCAGTAAAGGTGACACATAAATATCCATTACAACACACATGTATAGAAAATGACTGAGGTCAGTTGGAAATGCTAGAAAATCCTAAAGGAGATGATCCCTAGAAGGAACAGAGGCCTGGGCCCACCAGCAGGTATCCACATAGCTGCTTGCAAGCTCAAGGTTCCGGAACTGCAGGGCCAGCAGGGAGCCAAGGCTAAGAGGAACTCTGGATAAACCCCCTGTGCTGGAGAGCCTGGGAGAGGGGCCCAGGTGAGGTTTTAGCCCCACCCACCAGTGGATGGTTGCATGGAGCAGCCATCTGCCAGCCCAAATGGGCCAAGGACTGGTTCCACCAAGCCCCTACCCCATAAGGGCTTGGAACTGTGCCTGCCTGGCCATCCAGGCCCTGTCCTCATGCAGAGGGTGGGGAATACCCCTTCCATTTCACTCTCACTCCAGCTAATCTTCAAGAGGAGGAAGAACATAAATAATACAAACACCATCATAGAATGGGTGAGGGATGAGGTAAAAATTCAGCCCACAAGTCTGAGCTAGACACAGGAGATGGAATATCGAGAGAACCGGTGCATGTGAGACTGGAGAAACAACTATGAAAACACGATGTCAGGAATGCACACCTACATGCTCACTGGGTCTGGAAGACCTCATGAAGAAGACCTCATTTCTGGGATGCCATCTAGGAGAGCAAGGCACCCCTCCCCACACTACAGGAGAGGAAAGGCAAAGAGTGGGGTATTGGCCCCACAGCAAAGCTGCAAACGGAGGCAGAGCAGATGATCTACAATGGCCATTCACAGATGCCTGTATCCACAAAGAAACTTCTTCACCGACACTGACTGGGGATGAGGCCGCCTAAACCAGACGCCAGAACCATAAGGTAAAGCAGCAAAAAAACACAGAGAAGGATTTGGAGAGATAGCCTGCAACAAGAAAACATGGACAGACCACAATAAATACAGATTTGGCTGCCCACTGCAAGGTTAACTCTGAAAACCTATGAGCATGGTTCACCTGGTCCCAAGAATATAGTCCTTCACCCAGTGAAAGGACACTACCATAGGAAAGAGACAAATGGACTTAACACAGACTAGCAAACAACAGAGAGGGGTTTGAGTGAATGGAGGGGGCACCAGAGGAAGGGGGAGGTATCCCCAAAACTATTTACTGAGATTGTGATCTAAAGAATAAAAATAAATAAAATTAAAATAAATAAATATGTTTTAAAATAACTTAAAAAAATAAAAGGAACAGCAGCCTAGCTGGAACTAATTCCTGCCCCCAGGAGCCCAAATGAGAAAAGCCTACAATTCACATTCCTGAGAAGGTCAATGAACCCAAAGAACATTAGTTTATCACAACTGTCTGCCTCCAACCTCCATGTGACATTACATCACTTCACACACAACATGACAACCCTACAACAATAGTCAAGAATCTTACATTCTTACACTCCCATTTAGCCCTTGCTGTCATTAAAGAAACATTAGGAGAACAACAACAAGGCCTTTTTTAATCAAATTGTTCAAAACTAGATATAAAGAAAATCCATAAAAGCAACCAGGAAGCTGGGGATGGGAAACATACTATATATACAGGTATAATGTCTACATGTTAGATATTAGGTATATAGAACAAACATAAAGTTGGTATCAGATTTCTCAGATGAAGCAAAACAAGTAAAGTAGTAGGGTAGCCTGTTTCGAGTGTGGAAAGGGAAAAAAACCAGCCTAGAGTTTTATAGCCAGGAAGAAAAAAAAAAGTCTTTTTTTAATGAAGGCAAAATAAAAATGTTTTCAAATATACAAAAGCTGACAGAATTCACCACCAGCACACATGTGCTACACACTAGATGCTAATGAAGTTCCTCATCAGAAGGAAGAAAATATCATCAGAGGGCATCTGTAGCTACACAAAGGAAAGAATACCAGATGTGGTGACCACTTGGGTAAAGGAACTTTGCCCCTTATTTTCTCTTGAGAAACAAACTGTTTAAAACTAAGAATAACCACAAAATAAAAAAAATAAAACTAAGAATAACCGTGTGCTTTGAAATTTATAATACATGTAGTCATAGCAACAAAAGGAGAGAAATGAGAATGTAACACTGTAAACTTCTCATACATAATTTGGTATAATGTCACTTGAAGGTGGACTGTGAGAAGTTAAAAATGTATACTGTAAACTCCAAAACAATCACTAAAATAACTCAGCAAAGAACCCAATTAAAAGTGGTCCAAAAATTTTAGTAATCCCTCACTAAGGAATACATGTTGATGAGAAGCTTGTGATAAGATATTCCACATCGTACATTATTGGGGAAATACACATTGAAACAACAATGACATACAATGACACACCTATCAGAATAGCCAAAATCTGAAACTCTGACACCACAAATGCTGACAAAGATGTGGAACAATGGGAATCTTACTTATTACTGTGCAAATGGCAAATGGTACAGCCACTTTGGAAGACAATCTGACAGTTTCTTCTACAACTAAACATACATAGAACTCAACAGTCATGCTCTTTGGTATTTACCCAAAGGAGGTAAAAACTTATGTCCACACAAAAACCTAGATGTTGGCATCTAGATGTTGGCATTATTCATAGCTGATGAAACTTGGAAGTAACCAAGATGTCCTTCAAAGTAGGTGAATGACCAATAAGAATGGCCCACATCCAAAAAACAGACAATGACAAGTGCTGGCGTGGATGTGGAGAGAAAGGAACACTTTTACACTGCTGGTGGGATTGTAAACTGGTCCAACCACTATGGAAAGCAGTGTGGAGGACCCTCAAACTAATGAAAATGGAACTACCATTTGACCCAGCAATCGCTCTTCTGGGAATCTACCCA
>PVHY01020351.1:0-25712 GCA_004024945.1 Uropsilus gracilis | reverse complement strand
CTCCACGATCACACAGACCTGCTCACTATTAATTCACATTATCCAGCTGGTGCTACATAGAAATCTTTGGCATATTTCTCCAGTAACTCTGAAGTTCAACTCATGAAAATATATACTATGATGTTGGAAATACAGTGGTCAACAAGATGGATTTGAACTTGACATATGGAAACTCCATAAATGCTTACTTGCTTTTTCTAATGGGTGTAAGTACTTACTTTGTTCTGAACTGTACCTTGAAACATCAATTTCTGTGGAAGAATTCAGAAAATATTTCTATTAACTGCTTGTGAGCAGTGTTTTTCCCCTGTAATCACTCTACATAACAAGGTGGCACTAGTGATGATACCATATTTATTACTACCTACCAGTTTCTCTACCTAGCCCTGTTTTGTCCTTCTTTTCTTCTATGATACAGGTTCTGTTAGGGTGTTAGGGAAGGGTTGCAGTATTAGGGAGGGGATTGAGTGTTAGGGAGGGGATGCAGTTGACTTGAAGGGATATTGAGAAAAATTCTGGAGACCTACCTCATGGCTCAGAAATAGGACAATGCTTTTATGACCCTGTTTCTGTTTCTTTCCTTTTTTAAAAATTTTTCCATATACCAAAATAATGCCTTAAATTTTAAATATTTACCAAAAATAAACAAAAAGTAGTAATATATATACATATATACATCCATATATGTATATATTTTATATATGTGTATATATATATACTCTATATATACTCTCTCTATATATATATACTCTCTCTCTATATATATATACTCCAGTAGGTATGAGTCAAGCTTATCTCATTGTTAAGTGCTACTCTGTTTTTTTTTCTTATCTCCCCAATGCTGATTTAAAATTCTCAAATTATTTGCATTAATACTAACTAGAGGTGTCTATTAACATGCTGTCTCTTCTATTGCCCCCTCCTCCCATAATGTTTTCCCTTGGAACAGATAATTTTCTTTTAGAGTATTCTTGTTACTATTTAACTCAATCAGTGATTTTTTGGACACTATTGAGTTTAATAGATTTAAAAATATAAAGGGAAATCTTAATAGCTCAGAGGTAATTTGATTAATTTATTGTAACATAATTCTAGCATATTGGCAAAGTCACCAGCTCTCTGATAAGTAGAAACAGCTTTAGACTGAAACTTGGCATTCCTCCTTCTGTCACATCTGCAGGGAATCTCCATTTTGATTCATTGTTACTTACCATTGTGCTTGCACCATTTCCACCTTGTTAACAAAATAGCCAGAATGGAAAATCCCAGAAGAGTCAAGATGACAACCAAAATTATTTCTGAAACAAAAACTCACCTGTAGGCCTGCTTATGTAAATCAGGTCTCATCAGAGATAAATTCTGGTCACCTCTAATTGTTTTTGATATGGGATAATTTGGCTGGATGAGTACTGGGACCTATGGTAGTGAGTGATGTACTTAAAAATTGTATTGGGTGTCATACTGTCCTGGTGGGTGGGGTCTGAAAGACCTGAAAGAAGAAATGAGAAGTGAGAAAAGGGAACATGAAAAGAGGAGTGTGAAAAGGGTGCACAAAAAGAGGAGCAAGAGAGAGGTCACGAGAATGGTGTGCCAATAACGAGGAGCCTGAGTGACCAGGCCTGGCAGAAGCCCTCTGGGAGAGTGAGGAGTCATGATGAGAGAGTGGCCAGCAAGGAAAGTAGCCAGTATAGAGTCAGATGTCAGAATGACAGGCCATAGGTGAACAGTGGCTGCTTAGAGCAGGCCTGGTGAGTGTGGACAGATGCTGCTGAAGGGAGGCCTGGAAAAGGAGGTGCATGACAACAGAGCAAGGTGGCGTTGAAAGCTGGTACAAGAGGAATACAGAAATTTAGAAAGCTGATTTTGCATCAGCAGTTGTTGGAAAAGTTTGAAGTACCTTGGAGAAGCTGAGTGACTCAGAGCACTGAAGAGAGGAGCAAAGAGAGGACTGAATAGAAAGACTGAGTTTTGTAAGTACCTGCTTCAGGTTTGGAAAAGAACATCATCTTGTAGATGTGATTGATACTTACAAACTGAACAATAGTTGGGGTAAAATTACTAGCCACTTGTGGCATTAAGGACTTTTTGTTTAACTTTTGTTTCCCTTGTTAGTTCTCTTATTAATAAAAACCTGTTGTTTAACTTGTATTTGACTGGCAACTGCCATGTACATGGTAAGAATCTGGGCAGCAGAAACCGATTTTTAAAATGCTGCTTTTTTGCTTTGACATGTTGTTTGGAGACTTCTGCCATATTTTGACTTGCTATCATTTTCACCAGATTTACACCTTTTTTTCTGCTACTTAAATTTTCTCTTCTTTTAAATTTCTCATTTTAGTATACCCACATTCTTTTCTGCCTCTGCTCATTCATTAAGCTTTAAGTTGATAATTTTGAACTTCAGATGCATTATGCACTCTAAACCAAGGGCACAATGGGATTCCCTTTTCAACTGAATAACTTACTCTGCAGGCAGGTGGTTAAAGGAATAAATAGTATAAATACCACTTCACTGGTGTGAAGGGGAAATATACTTGTTCTATTTTGATGTAGTGTATCATATAACTTTAATTCTTATATTTTCTTCCCCAAAATATGTACTATTAAAACAGAAGTCATATACATATATGCAATGATTTCTTTAAATATATTTACATGATGAACAATTAAAAAAATAGAAATCACTCATGAAAGATGGTCATAATCAAAGCCACAGTGAATAGAGAAATTTTTCTTTGGGAAATACTTTTTCAGTCATTACCCTAAGTTTCTCAACTGATATTTGTGAGGGTTTTAACCTTGCATAATAAGTGAGAGCACACTGGAACTGCCTGACCTATGTTTTTGCATCATAGGATAGATACCTAAGTTAAACAGATACTTTGCTTGTTATGAGTAACAGAGATTATGGAGATTCTGAATGAAAAGAAAGGATTGGAGTGGGGGAAATGAGGGAGAGGAAGAAGGAGAGGAAGTGGGAGAGGAAGAAGGAAAGAGAGAGAGGGGAAGAATGAACCAATCATATAACTGCCTATGATAGTGAAAATAGTTGAAGAAATGGAATTGCATCAAGATTTGACTACTCCATCCTGCAAAAAATAAAAATCCAGCAATAGGTGAGTTCATCTTAAAATGTAATACCACATCCCACTTAGGGAAGATTAGGTAAATATTTGAGTCATTTATGTGCTAATTATGTGAGAAAATTCACCTTCCAAATCACCCTTCAGAGCTTTGGTCATAATAGATCTCTGTGATCTATTATAATAAGAAGTTTGACTTGTAAAATCTTTAGGGATGGAAGGGATACCTAGGTGATGTATTCAGATCAAGTCCTATACAGTAATACTCCCTTCTAGTGTCAGAAATATTCTGGCTACAAATTAGATGATGGGCTGTTCCATTTATGAAAAAAATAAGAAGAGTTGAGGCAGATTATAAAGTGACCAATATTGCAGGAAGGGATGTAATAGGCTAAGGGAATTTCCATTTGCTATAGAAGATTCTTTTTATTTTTTGTCAATTCAAACTTTAGAAAGCAAAGGAGAAATCAGAATTCTCACTCTGGAGCTGACCTGATTGTGAATAATTTTCCCAGGTTCCCAGATACCATGGGAAGAAAATGGCCATGGGGGTATAATCTCAAAGAAGAGATTCCTCAATCAATGGGGAGGTTTGGAGAGGGAAACAGTCCTTACCCAAGACCAGCATTGCCACGGTATTGTATCCAGGGGATTCTGTGTCATCTGGAGTGTTTTGAGAGGGACGTCAAAATAAAATGAACATCAAAAGCACACTGCTTCTGAACAGTGTAAACTCAGATGTGAGAGAGGTCTTTGCAAATAAGGGTTCAGAAGACCACAGAAGAATTGTGTGACTCAGGCAATCAGACCTAAGCAGACTTCATGAGTCTTTCCTGTGAAAGTTCTGGAATCTGTGTCATAACAAAGAAATAGAACTTCTGAGAAGCAAGAGGAAAAAACAAGGAGCACCAACCTAGTGGAAAATTTTTAAATTATTTGAGGATCTTTAAACTGAATATAATGAATTAGGAACATATACTGTTTGGTTTCCTGATTAATTTTTAATCTTTCTGAGATTTTGAGAGTAGAATTTGTATTTCACTCATATTTGTGATCTAGAGGTAGGCAACTTCCCACAGAATAGAGACTTTAATGTATGTTTTACTATTGATAATGAGAAAAATGCCTATATTTATTTAAAAATAGCTCTTGAAATAAATGAAAAAGGGAACCAATAAATCTGAGTTGCTGAAGTTAGTAAGGAAATGAAGAGATCTGGGATATAGGAATAATGAATCTGAGAGTCAAATTTTTTAAGGCTGTGTGGAGGCCTGGGGTGGGTAGAAAACTTCCTTTTCATTGACAATCTATAAACTATAAGCATCTGTAGAAGATACTTTACAAGTATAAGCTCATTTAATCTCTAGTAACATTCACATGAAAATTTCTCAAAACTGAGAGAACTGAGGAAACTCAATGAATAAATGGAAGAGTTTCTCACTCCAAGGGCTATGCTCTATTCATAAAACATTTTAAAAAATATCTTGGCATCCCATTGTCTATGGTGGTCTATTTTAGACTAAGTAGTCATCCACTGGAGGAGAAAGGTGTTATCACCTGGCTCTAGGAGTCTCCACCTTCCCCAACATCTGGGGTTAGCTTTGTACTGCTTTCTGAAAATCATCTTTGTTTGTTGAAATCTTTATTTTTTACATAGTCTAGGTTGATTAAAAGGGGTAATTAAAAATTTGAAATGTATTTAAATTTATACTTAAAGTATTTAAAGTAATTGACTCAGATTACTTATTATATTATAAAATTTGTTACCCCATTGTAAGTCAAATAGCTAATTGTAATGGTTATCTACATAATCTTGACTATGTTAATAGCACAGCACAAAGTCAATTTTATGATTTGACTGTATCACATTTTACAAAGTATATTATGCTTCAAACCTATTTCTAGATTACAATTATTTTACTGTAGATTAAATGCAAACTGGTAGCAAATTTTCTTTCTTTGTTCTTTGTTCCAATAAAACTTTATTTACAGACCCAGGCCATGCAGTCTAAAGACCATGATTTATCAATGCTTGAGCTGGGAACCAAGGAGGCAGAGAACAGGCTCAGCAGGAGACACTTTAACTACTATTCATATCATCAGCACAATGACAAATACTGCCTGCATTCATCTCTCTGTGGTACAAACCCAACAGTGACAATGACATAATGGTCCTCAGTGACTCTAGACCCAGACCAGACCCAGAGGGCATGAGGACTATGAGTCTCTTGCTTTTTCTAATTGAATGATTTCTCCCAGTAACTCTGCAGGCTAAAGAGTAAACAGGTAATGTTACAGAGCCCTTCATCCATGTGATGTATTAGCTCCTCTGACTAAATTAAAGTCAACAGATGACAGGATTGTAGTACACAAGAACTTGGTAGCATATGTTCTAATGAAGGAAAAATGGTAATTGTAGAGCAAGTTGATAAGTATGGTGATAACATAATGACTACCACCATCATTTTTAAACCTAAATCCATATTCAAGTAAAATCAAAAAAGGAAAATACACTCTTTGTTGGTTAGTTTTATGTGTTAGCTACGTTATGTTGTAGGATTTGGTCAAATGCTAGTCTAAATATTGAAGTGAAAGTATTTTTCAAATGTGCTAAGCATTTCAATTTGAAGACTTTAGGTTAAATAGTTTACTTTTTACAATGTGGATGGGAATTTCCATTTTATTGAAAGAATTCAGAGCAGGATAAATCTCTCCAAAAAATAAAAATAAATGCTATGCCTTAGGGTTATATAACAGAAATTTTGCCTGAGCTTCTTGCCTACATGACCTACCCTGTGGTTTCCAAACTCATGACTGCAGTATCATCTCTTATGTGGATTTGTAGTCTGCAACTTACTCTACAGATTTCAGACTTGTCAGTCCCACAACTATGTTGAAATAAGTGTAGTTTTTCTAAATATTACATATTAAATTGGTTTCTCTGAAGAGCTCTGACTAATGCATATGATTTGTTAAATATGTAATTATTGATATAATGGGATGGCATGAAACTTGACATCAGACCTCATGGGGGGTGCAGTCCCCTCAAGAATATCCCCTTTATTTTAGCATTTGCACAAGCCCATGACTGACTTTGATATCTATAATTGGGGGCCTCTTGTAACTAAAAATGACAGGAAATGTCCATGTTAAAATTGGTAGATGTGTTATCTGCCAAAAAATGTATTTCATTCTTAGGATATAAGTGAAATTGCCTGAATTTGGTTGTAGGAAGTAATATAACCCTGTTTGTTTAGAATGCATTGGTCCTCCTGTCTAACCCCCTGGAATCCTAAGGGGATTCCAGACACATCCTGCCAGACTCCTGCACTTCAGACTACAAGCAGCTGCTTACAAGCCCACCAATTTGTTTAATGTACCAAAACTAGAGGAATTTAAGGGGAAACTCTTATCTGAGCTAACCAAGGTAGCCCAATATATATTTGATAATAAATATACCTTCTAAGGAAGACATACTAGAAATGCAGTCAAGATTGTGGTGGCAGCTTTCCAGAATTGAAGTTCCTAGACACATAATAGGAAGGGGAACCCACATAAAGAAGTGACCCAAAAATAAAAGGCCACCACTGGAAAGGGAGCAGTGTGCTATTATAAAAAAAAAAGGTTGTCTAAGTTGCAAAAAGGAGTGTAATTTGCAGAAAAGGAGATGTATATGAAAAAAGACCAAAAAAATGTATAGTTCATGGGTAAAAAAATGAAAAACATAAAAGACATGTGACTAAAGCAAAAAAAAAATAAGTAAGATATGCAGAGAGAGATCAAAGAAAATGATGTGACCCAAAGGGGTTGAGTCCACTGTAAATCTAAATGTTTAAAAAATTAAAAGACTTGTTTGTGGAACATGGAAGCAGGAAGAGAGATGGAACTTTAGATAAGAACACTTCTTATCTCTCTAGCCCCCTCTGGCACACTAAAGGGTGGTCGACACCCTGTCTCTCACCTGTGTCAGTCTCCAAACTTCTTTGGAATGTCCTAAGAGACATGTGACCTATTAGTAAATGACTGTTGCCCCCAAAGGTAAATTCTCCTGTTACTGTGCATCCCCTTATCCTCCCTACTGCATATCAAACATACTTTGCTACTTTCTCATTGCACCATTGTAACATTTCCTTACTGAAGTATATAATGAACATCACAACTTCATTAAAGTTGGACATGGACATGCTTCCCAGGATCCTTGTTCTGTGGGTTAGCCTCACAGATAACTATCAATCTCTTCCATCTCAATTTCTTCTTCATTCCTCATGTGACTTCTAACACTTGGTGGCAAACAAGATTTAGAACCCAGGTTCTGCCTCAGAGATTAGTTACCTTGTACAGGATTGAGATTAAAGGTTGATGACATTGACCTCATTGTGTTATCAGAGTGCTACCCCCCCTTTTAAATTTTGTCACTGTGGATTCTTCTGTCTTCATGCAAGCAGTTGCCGAGAGACCAAACCTTAATAATAAGGACATACATAGAGGTTTATTTACAGATAAGGGAAATACAAACTAAAAGAGTCTAATAGTCCACACCCTCACAAGATCCTAAAAAGAAAGGAACCCTACTTCTGCTCCTTGGGGACCTTCATGGGGTTTACCTCAGTTATAGTGTAACTCAATCTGAAATCACCAAATTGCATCCTTGTCTTTTGGTCCTCTGCCACTCCAATCAGAATTAGGTGAATTCTCCCAGCACAAGGCTCCGCTTGGGTCTATCTGGGTTGCACTGGCTCAGCACTCCATCAGGTCACCTTTCCTCCACCTTCATACAACTCCTGACCCTTCAGGGCCTGAATGCTGGGAGAACCCCCACCCCCCAAAGACTCAGCTTCTGGGTCTTTTTCCTCTAGAATCCAAAACCTCAGAGATCTCTGAAATCACATCTTTTCTCCTTCCTAAAAATCTGTATCCCCAGTCTCTGCTCCTTTATTTTTTAACTTTTGCTCTCCCCACCTGAAAACCAAAGGCTCCAACTTCCCTCACAAACCTTCCTGGTAAGCCATTTTCTCTTCCCCACCCAGACTTGAAGTAATAGTCCTGGGGTGCTACTTTACCCATAAGATTTTCAACAAAGTAAAAGAAAGAAGTACCCTTCTCTGGCCTAGGCTAGTCTCAACTTCTATATTTTTCAGACACAGCTAATGGTAGCAGTGAACAAATGGCACTGCCCATGCTTGGGTTACAGTTTCAACTGCAACAGCTTTGGGTGGCCAGTGTGAGCCCAGCAAATACAGAAGTAGAGGGCAAAATATTTGAAATCCCTTTTTATGTGATGTCTCATTCTGCTTTTCTGGAATATGGACAAATTCTAAGTTTCCTGTAATGTTTTTATATCTTAAAAAATATAAAAAAGAACTTTAAAGCCTACAGGGAGACAACAGAAGATCTTACAGAACTTGACAAAAATACCAGATTGTACTCCCCCCCGACCACAATTCAAAGAGAGGTACATGACACTGTCTCCAATGAGTGACTTAAATTGCTAAGCCTTTGTACTCCAGCACAGGGTGTAGGAAAATCCCCCTGGTGTAGTCTGAAACAGAATGACAAGGACTTTGAGACAGTTAAGCGAGTGTTTATACTGTTGTAAGGTACCCCCAAGATGCAGACTCTGGAGTCTCAGGTCCAATTAACAATAAGCCTAATAACCTTGACAGTAAACTTAATAACCTACCAGGAGGGACTGTTCCTCCCTGGCATGATTCAGTGAAGAGAACAGTGTAGATCTTCAGGGAAGAGGGTTTTTTTTTTTTATAGCAAGCAAACTTACAAACACAGAATTGTGGAGCTGGGAATTCACTGCCATGCTCCCAGCCAGCTTGTAGATCCCCTCCCAGAATCACCACCATCACCATCCCCTTGAATAGCGCCATCTAGAGTCCTTAAGGAACCTACACCTTCCCCCTCAAAGGTGAGTTGGGAAGTCAGTGGCACCTGTGCCACTGCTGCAACACCAGCACAAATAAGGAAACTGAGGTATAGATTTAATCACAATTTAGAAGATTCCAATCACCATGCTGATAAATACCAGAGTCATGGTTGCTCAAGATGTAGAATAAGCCTTAAAGCAAAGCACAGGAAGCAGAAAAATGTAAACATGCTAGCAAGGCCTATGGAAAACAATATATCATAACCAAAGAAAATACAGTCTCTAGTATCAAGGATGACACTGAAGAAATGACTTAAATGTCAGAAAAAGACTTCAAACTCAACTTGAAAAAAGCACTTAAACAGATAAGGAAAGAATCAGGAAAAACTAACAACAATGATATAGAGACATTTAATACATTAAGAGAAGAAGTAGAAAATTTTAAAAAGAAAACATCAATAAGAATGACATAACTGACGATCTGAAGAATGAGAATGAATTCCTAAAAAACAAATGGAAAGAGAGCCAGATTTAAGAAGAGTAATAGTGATCCTCAAAAATGCAGGGTCTTAGCCCAGAGACCCAGAGCAGTGCACTCAGGGTTCACCTCTGTTGCCTAGGTAACCAAACTGTGAGCTAGGGAGGGTCTGGTGTCCAGACAGAGGTTCCCAAAGACTGCGGTTTAATGCTGGGAACAATGCAGCAAAATGAGTAATATCATCTATGAACAGAAGAATGAGATTGAAACCCTAAACAAGAAGCTGACTGAGATACAATTTCTAAGAGGAGTAATAGAAGAGTTCAAAAATGCAGGGAAAAGCCAGGAAAGCAGATTTGAAGAAAAAGAAGAGCAAATTAGCACACTTCAGAACACAAAAATCCAAGATATGTCAGATACCCTAAAGAAAACAAATATAAGAGTAATGGGAGGCTGGGCATAGTGGCTCATGCATGTAAGCTTCAGCCTATGAAGTGACCAGGGCTAGGGATTGCAGTTCAAGTCCCACCTGGGGACTGTAGCAAGACCTAGTTCCAAAAAAATACTGGGTGTGGTGGCGTAACCTGTAATCCCATCTACCTGGGAAGCTGAGGCTGGGGATTGCTTGTGTCTGTGGTATGCTGGGCAATGAGATCCTGCAGTTCCATGGGCAAAAATGGTGAGATCTAGTCTAAAAAAAAGAGTAGTTGGAATCAGAAAGAGAAGAAAAAGACATAGCATCTGAAAGGCCTTTCAATGAAATAATGGAGGAATTTACCAAATCGAAGAAAGAAATGAAAATAGACATACTGGAAGCAAAAAGGACACCAAACTACTTTAATGAAATAAAAAAACACAGCAAGACACATCATAGTAAATCTCTCAAGAGCCAAAAATAAATAAAAAATTACAAGATTAGCAATAGATAGGAAACAGATAACCTACAAAGGAAAACTCATTAGAATTCAGATTTCTCAGAAGAGACCCTCCAAGCAAGGAGAGAATGGGGCCACATATTCAAAATACTCCAAGACAAAAAGTGCCAGCCAAGAATACTCTACCCAGCAAAACTGTCCTTTCTTTATGAAGGAAAAATTAGAGCCTTCTCAGACAAACAAAACCTCCAGAAATTTACTATCACCAAACCTCCACTCTAAGAACTTCTGCAAGAAGCCCTAAGACAGAAACCCACAGAAAAATTGAAAAGAATGAATAATTAAGAAGAAGAAGAAGAAGAAGAAACTAAAGCAGAACCCCAAATGACCACCAGGATCCCAATGTTAGAACCTCAAACACCAATAATTACTCTAAATGTCAATGGACTAAACTCATCAGTCAAAACACACAGAGTTGCAGAATGGATTAAAAGACAGAACCCAGCATTCTGCTGCCTGCAATAAACACATCTGATCCAAAAAGATAAGCACAGATTGAAGGTAAAAGGATGGAAAACAATTTTACAAGCAAATGAGCCCCCCCAAAAATGTATGGGTAGCCATTCTTATAGCAGACAAAACAGACCTCAAAATCAATAAAGTGACATAGGATAAAGAAGGTCACTACTTAATGGTTCAAGGGTCAGCCCACCAAAAAGACATAACAATTACCAACATATACTCACCAAATGAGGATGCACCAAGATTCATAAGACAGCTATGAAGAGAACTAAAACAAATATTGATGAAAATCCATGTATAGTAGAAGATTTTAATACCCCACACTAAAAAAAGGACAGGTCAAAAAAACCCAAAAGCTACACAAGGACACAAAAGCCTTAAAAGAAGACCAAGACAAAATGAACCTATTAGATATCTGCAGGACACTACATCCACAAGGGAAAGAATACACCTTCTTCTCAGATGCACATGGATCATTTTCTAAAATTGACCACATACTATACCACAATGCAAACTTGAATAAATACACAAACATTAAAATAATACCAAGATACTTCTCAGATCATAAAGGCATCAAACTAGAAATCAACAATGAAAAGAAAGCGAGCATCCGACACTTAGAGTCTGAACAACATGTTACTAAATGAAGAATGGGTAATTGAAGAAATTAAAGAAGAAATTAAAACCTAGTTTGAAACAAACAACAAAGAAGACACAGCATTCCAAAATATCTGGGATGCAGCAAAATCATACCTAATAGGAATGTTCACAGCAATACAGGCCCATATCAAAAAAGCAAGAAAATAACCAAAGAAATAACCTTATCTCCCAAATCAAAAAATTAGAAAGAGAGCAACAAAAAAATCCAAAACCCAGAAGACAAGAAATAATAAAAATCAAAGAAGAAACAAATAACCTAGAAACCAAAAATACTATCCAGAAGATCAACAAAACCAAAAGCTGGTTCTTTGAAAAAATAAATAAAATTGATAAACCCATTGCAAAGCTCACAAAGGAAAGATGAGAGAAAACTCAAATAAACAGGATCACAAATGAGAGAGGAGAGATTACAACAGATACAAAAGAAATACAAAGGATAATAAGAGATTACTATGAACAACTATATGGAAATAAATACAACAAACATGGATGAGATGGACAGATTCTTAGAGAGACACAGCCACACAAAATTGAGCAAAGAAGATATAGAGAACTTAAACAATACATTATAAGCAGCGATTTAGAAGCAGTCATCAAAACTCTACCTAAAAACAAGAGCCCAGGACCAGATGACTTTATTAATGAATTTTACCAGACATTCAACAATGAAATAATACCTGCACTACTAAAGCTTTTCCAAAAAATTGAGAAAGAAGTAAAACTGCCAAACACATTCTATGAAGCAAACATCACACTCATACCAAAATCAAATAAAGACAGCACCAAGAAATAAAACTATAAACCAATTTCCCTAATGAACATGAACACAAAAATTTTAAACAAAACCCTGGCAAATATAATCCAATGATGCATACAAGGCATTTTTCACCATGATCAAGTGGGATTTACCCCAGGGGCACAAGGATGGTTCAACATCTGGAAATCAATTAACATAACACACCACATCAACAAAGAGAAAAACAAAAATCACATGATCATATCAATAGATGCAAAGAAAGCATTCAACAAATTCCAGCATCCATTCATGATAAAAGTCCTTGAATAAATGGGGATTAAGGGATCATAACTCAACATAATAAAAGCAATATATGACAAGTCCATGGCGAACATCATCCTAAATGAAGAAAAAATAAAATCATTCCAATTAAGATCTGGAACAAGGCAAGAATGCCCACTTTCCCCACTACTTTTTAACATTGTACTGGAAGTTCTATCCAGGGCAATAAGGCAAGAAAAATAGATAAAAAGGATACAAATATGAAAAGAGGAACTGAAGCTATCATTGTATACAGATGATATGATTCTCTATAATGAGAACCAAACAAAAAATCCATGCAAAAACTACATGAAATAATAAACCAGTTCAGTAAGGTAGCCAGATACAAAATCAGTACACAGAGTGAGTAGCTTTCCTATACGCAAAAAAAAAAAAAAAAGATGAAGAAATTAAAAAAGCCATCCCATTTACCATTACAGCAAAAACAATTAAATAACTGGGAATAAACCTAACAAAGCACATGAAAGACCTATACAAAAAAAACTTTAAAACACTGTTAAAAGAGATAGAAGACATAAGAAAATGGAAAGATATTCCCTGCCAATGGATTGGAAGAATTGACATCATCAAAATGGTCATCCTGCCAAAAGCAATCTACAGATTCAATGCAATTCCTATAAAAATTTCAATGACATTCTTTAAAGAGATAGAAAAAAATCACAGAAGTTCTTATGGAATAACAAATATCTGCAAAAATCAAAAACCCTCCTGGTCAAAAAAAGAGAGAATGGAGGGTCAACTATCACATACCTCAAGTTACACTACAAAGTCATAATAATTAAAACAGCATGGTACTGATACAACAACAGACAATCAGACCAATGGTACAGAATTGAGTGCTCAGAAACAAAACCACAGATATATAGTCAACTAATCTTTGACAAACAGGGGGAAACTTACGTTGGAACAAAGATAGCCTCTTCAATAAATTGATCTGGGAAAATTGGAATATGACCTGCAGAAAAATAGGCCGACAAGATCCTCACACCTTGTACAAAAATCAAATAAAATGGATAAAATATTTAATTTGTCAGACCTGAAATCATAACATAAATAGAAAATAACTTGGGAAAATCCCTCAAGGAGTACAATTCAGAAACTCCCTTCTGGAAAAATCTACTGATGGCAAAAAATTGAAGGAAAACATAAACAGATGGGACTACATCAAGCTAAAAATATTCTGTACAACAAATGAGATGACAGAAAAAACTAACAGAAGCCCAACTGAATGGGAAAATTTTTTTGCCCTCCATAAGAGTAATAGAGTGATAATGGTTTAATAACAAAGATGCACAAGTAACTCACACAATTAAACAAAGGCAAAACAAGAAGCCCAATCATAAAATGGGGTGAAGAACTAAAAAGACACTTCTCCAAGAGGAAAACAAATGGCCAACAGGCACATGAAAAATTGTTCAACGTCACTAGCAACCAGGGAAATGCAAATCAAAACCACAATGAGATACCACTTTACACCAGTAAGAAAGGCCCATATCCATAAAACAGGCAAGACAGGTGCTGGCGAAGATGTGGAGAGAAGGGGACACTCTTACACTGCTGGTGGGAATATAAACTGGTCCAACCTCTATGGAAAGCTGTATGGAGGGCTCTCGAATTAATGAAAAATGGAAATACTGTTTGACCCAGCAATTGCTCTCTTGGAAATTTACTCAAAGGAGAATTCAGTGTGGGTACAAAAGAGACACCTGTATTAGGATGTTTATTGCTCACTATTTATAGTTGAAAAGACATGGAACCAACTAAAATGTCCAAAAACAGATGACTGGGTGAAAAAGTTGTGGTATCTATGCACAATGGAATATTACTCATCAATTAAAAATGACAAAATGGACGATTGTATGATAACATGAATGGAATTAGAAGAATTCATATTAGCAGAAACAAGTCAGAAAAAAGAAACAAAAAACCAGAAACCAAATGGTTTCACTATTATATGGGATATGGGAAAGATGAACAAAAATCCATGAAGAAAAATCAAAACAAGCCAATAGCCAAATTGAAGTATACAATCTGCAGGGGACGGTGGGACAGGGTGGGAATGGTCATGGTGGGGGGGTGAACCCCAGAGATCACAGAGATGTGAAATTTATATATATAAATGAATTATTAATAAAAAATGCAGGGAAATCCATGGAAGCAGATTAGATGAAATAGAAGAATGAATCAGCACACTTGAGGATACAGAAGTAAAGAGGATGAAAAAGAGAAAAAAACAAAGTAGAGAAAACAGAAGAAAAACTCAACGACCTGCCAGATTCCTTAAATAAAATAAATATAAGAAGAGAAATAGCAATCCCAGAAGAAAAAGAGACATAAGAACTAAAAGTTTTAATTAAATACTTTACTATATAGATAATCATTTCATAGCTTTGTAATCCCCAGGGATGTCTCATTGAAAGACTTTTTTGCAATAATAGTGGAGCATTTCCCAAATTTGGATAAAAAATGAAAATAGACATACAGGAAGCAAAAAGGACACCAAACTGCTTTAATGAAAAGCTGCAGCAAGACACATCATAGTTAAACTTCCAAAAACAAGATAAGGAAAAAATGAGAATGACTAGAGGGAAGAAACAAATAATCTACAAAGGAAAGTCATTTAGGCTGACCTCGGATTTCTCTGAAGAGAAACTCCAGACAATCAAGTCACAGCTTTAAAAAAAGTGCCAGCCAAGAATACTATACCATGCAAAGCTATCCTTACTATATGAAGGAAAAATTTAAAACCTTCTCTGACAGGCAAAACCTCCAGAAATTTGCTACCACTAAACACCTACTCCAAGAAATTTTGGTAGAGGCCTCAAAATAAGATCCATCAGAGAATAAACAGAGCATACAAAGGAAGGGACCAAATCTGAAACACATAATGACCACCATAAAACCATTAGAATCTCAAACATCAATAATCACTCTAAATATCAATGCTCTAAACTCAGCAATCAAAAACCGCAGAGATGTGGACTGGCTCAAAAAACAGAAACCAACATTCTGCTGACTCCAGGAAACACATCTGATCTGTAAGGATAAGTATAGATTGAAGGTAAAGGGCTGGAAAACAACACTACAAGCAAAAATGTCCCTAGAACAGAGGGGTCACCTTTCTTATATCAGACAGAGCAGATTTCAAACTTAAAAAAGTGACAAAAGATAAAGCAGGTGACTACCTAATGGTTAAGGGATCAATGCACCAAAAGACAAAACAATTATCAACATATATTCACCTAATGAGGGAGAACAAAAATTCATAATTCAGTTTTTTTTATTTTTTATTTTTCAATTATACATATCACATGATTTTAATCCCTTAAGGTTCACCCACAACTTCCCCTCCCTGACTGCTCCAGCTGTGTACTTTCATTTGTTTGTCCATATATTTGTGAAACCATTATTTTTCTGTCTTTTTCCTTCTGACTCACTTCTGCAAGTATGATATTTTCTAGATACATCCATGTTTCCACAAATTCATCACATTTGTCATTTTTAATTGATGAGTAATACTCCAGTATGTGTGTATATATATACACACCATATCTTTTTCATTCAATTATCTGTTCTGTGACATTTGGGTTTTTTACATGTCCTTGCTATTATAAATAATGCTGCAATAAACATCTGAGCACTGGTGTCCTTTAGTACCCATATCAAGGTCTCCTTTGGGTAGATCCCCAGAAGAGTGATAGCTGGGTCAAATGGTAGTTCCATTTGCATTAGATTGAGTGTCCTCCATAGTGCTTTCCATAGTGGCTGAACCAGTTTACATTCTCACCAGCAGTGTTCCACAACCACACCAGCACTTGTTGCCTGCTTTTTTTTTTTAATGTGGACCATTCTTAATGGTGTAAGGTGGTATCTCATTGTGGTTTTGATTTGCATTTCCCTGATTGTTAGTGACATTGAACAATGTGCCTGGTGGTCATTTGTATTTCCCCGTTGGAAAAGTGTCTTTTTAGTCTTTCTCCCTAATTTTTGACTGGACTTTTTGTTTTGTTTTTGTTTAGTTGTGCAAGTTCCTTGTGGATATGCATTATTAAACCCTTGTCAGTCTTGTGGAGGGTAAGAATTTTTTTTTTCCATTTGGTTGGGCTTCTTTTAGTTTTTCTATCATCTCTCGTTGTACAGAAGCTTTTTAGTTTGATCTAATCCCATCTGTTTATGTTTTATTTCAATATTTTGCCTTCTGCAGACGTTTCCAGAAAGGGAGTTCTGAATAGTAATTCATGGTGGGTTTTGCCCAAGTTTTACTTTATGTATATTATGGTTTCATGTCTGACATCTAAGTCTCTTATGCATTTTGAGTTAGTTTTTGTACATGGTATGAGGATGTTGCTTTGGTCCATTTTTTGCAGGCCTTATTCCAATTTTCCCAGCACAATTTATTCAAGAGGCTATCTTTGTTTCAATGTAAGTTTCTCACTCCTTTGTCAAAGATTTTTTTTTTGAGACTAGGTCTTGCTATTTTTGCCTGTGGAACTGCAGGCTCATTTTCCCCAGGGTTACATGGACTCAAACCATCCACAGCCTCAGCTTCCAAGGTAGCTGGGATTACAGGCATGTGCCACCACACCCAGCTATTTTTGGGGACTAGGTCTCACTGTGTTGTCCTGAGAGGGACTTGAACTGCAATCCCTAGCCCCAGCTGCTTCATAGACTGAAACTTACAGGCATACACCACTGTGCCCAGCTTCCTTTGTCAAAGATTAGTTGACAACATATGTTTGTTTTTATTTCTGGGCTCTAAATTCTATTCCATTTGTGTGATTATCTGTGTTTGTACCAGTACAATGCTGTTTTAATTATTATGGCTTTGTAGTATAACTTGAAGTTTGGAATAGTTATGCCTCCATGCTCTCTTTTTTGGCCAAGAGGTTTCAAGGTTTTTGTTATTCCATAGGAATTACTGTAATTTTTGTTCTATCTCTTTAAAGAATATCATTGGAATTTTTATAAGGGTTGCTTTTGGTAGGATGGCCATTTTGATGTTGTTAATTCTTCCAATCCATGAGCAGGGAATGTCTTTCCATTTCATTTTGTCTTCTTCTATCTCTTTTAGCAGTGTTTTAAAGTTTTATTTGTTTAGTTCTTTTATGTGTTTTGTTAGGTTTATTCCCAAGTATTTAATTGTTTTTGGTGCAATGGTAAGTGTCATAGCTTTTTTAATTTCTTCTTCTTCTGCTGGTATTTTTCTGTATAGGAAGGCTACTGACTTCTGTGTGTTGATTTTGTAATCGGCTACCTTACTATTTATTGTTTTGAAAGTTTTTAGGTAGATTTTTTTTGGATTCTCTACATAAAGAATCATATCATCTGCATATAATGATAGCTTCAGTTCCTCTTTTCCTATTTGTATCCCTCTTATATCTTTCTCTTGCGTTATTGCCTGACTAAAACTTCCAGTACAATGTTAAAAAGTAGTGGAGAGAGAGGGCATCCTTGCCTGGTTCCAGATCTTAAGCAGAATGATTTTAGTTTTTGCCCATTTAAGATGATGTTTGCTGTAGGTTTGTCATAGATGGTTTTTATTACATTGAGGTATGTTCTTTTGATCTCCAATTTTTCAAGGGCTTTTATCATAAATGGGTGCTGGATTTTGTTAAATGCTTTCTCTGCATCTATTGACATGATCCTGTGGTTTTTAATTTTCTTTTTGCATGTGATGGATTATATTAATTGATTTCTGGATGTTGAACCATCCTTGTGCCCCTGGGATAAATTGCACTAGGTAATGGTGAATAATGTTTTTATGCATTGTTGGATTTGATTTGCTAGCATTTTATTTAAAAATTTTACATCCACATTAATTAGAGAAATTGGTCTATAATTTCTTTCTTGGTGTTGTCCTTATTTGGTTTGGGATGAATGTGATACTTACTATATAAAATATGTTTTGGAGCTTTCCTTCTTTCTTGATTTTTTGGAAGAGTTTTAGTAGTGTAGGTGTTATTTCCTCTTTGGATGTCTTATAGAATTTATTTGTAAAGTCATCTCATCCTGGGGTCTTGTTTTCAGTGAGAGATTTTATAACTGCTTCAATTTCACTGATTATGACTGGCTTATTTAGTTTCTCTACTTCTTTGTATTTTTCCAAGAATCGGTCCATCTCATCCAGGTTGTTGTATTTGTTTCCATATAGATGTCATTGTAGTCTCTGATTATCCTATGGATTTTTTTGTGTGTCTGTTGTAATTTCTCCTCTTTCATTTGTGGTTCTGTTTATTTGAGTGTTCTCTCTTCTTTGTGAGCTTTGCAAGGGATTTGTCAATTTTATTTATTTTTTCATAGAACCAGCTCTTAGTTTTATTGATCTTCTTCATAGTCTTTTTGGTTTCTAGGTTTTTTATTTCTTCTTTTATTTGTATTATTTCCTGTCTTCTGTTGGGCTTTGGCTTTTCCTGTTGCTCTTTCTCTAATTTTTTGAGTTGGGAGGTGAGGTTATTTTGGGGGGATAGTTTCTTCATTTTTGATATGAGCCTGTATTGCTATGAACCTTCCTCTTAGATGTGGTTTTGTTGAGTCCCAGACATTTGGAATGTTGTGCCTTATTTGCCATTTGTTTTGAAGTAGGTCTAATTTCTTTTTAAATTTCCTCAATTATCCATTCTTTTTTAAATACCATATTGTACAGTCTCCAGTCTCCATGATTTGGACACTTCTTGTTTTCTCTTCCTTGTTATTTTCCAGTTTGATACTTTTATGACTGGAGAAAAATGTTGGCACAATTTCAATTTTTGTGTATTTGTCAAGTTTTCCTTGTGTTCTAATATGTGGTCAATTTTAGAGAAGGATCCATGTGCATTTGAAAAGAAGGTGTATTCCCTTCTTTGGGGGTGCAGTGTCCTTTATATCTACTAGGTCCATTTGGTCTAGGACTTCCTTTAAAGGTTTTGTGACATTGTTTAGTTTCTGTTTTGTTGATGTGTTTTGTTGAGTAAGATGTTAAAGTCTCCTGCAGTGTATGTGTTTTCACCAATATTTGTTTTCAGTTCTGTTCAGTTCTCTCTTATGAATCTTGGTGCTCTCTCATTTGGTGAATATATGTTGATAATTTTTATGTCTTTTTGGTGGGTTGAGCCATGTACCATTATGGAGTGACCGTCTTTATATTTGTCACTCCCCGCCCCCCTGAAGTCTGCTTTAACCACTATGAGAATGGCTAGCCCTGCCTTTTTGGGGGGACCATTCAATTGTAGAATTGTTCTCCATCCTGTCACCTTCAGTCTATGCTTATTTTAATGATTATATGTGTTTCCTGAAGACTGCAGAATGTTGGGTTCTCTCTTTTGATCATGTCTGCAACTCTATGTCTTTTGAATGATGAGTTTAGACCATTGACATTTTGCTGAAGTTGATGTGGAGAGAAGAGTACTGCTACACTGCTGGTGGGAATGAAAATTGGTTCAGCAAGTATGGAAAGCTGTTTAGAAAACTCTCAAACAACTGAAAATGAGACTACCATTTGACTCAGCAATCCCACTTCTTGGAATCTACCCAACAGATATAAAAACATTAATTCAAAAGGACACCTGTACTTGCATGTTTATTGCAGCACTATTTACAATAAACATGGTGTGGAAACAATCCAAATGTCCCCAAATTGACAAATGGCTGAAAAATATGTGGTATATTTACACAATGGAATGTTATTCACCAATCAAATAAAGCAAATTTATGTCATTTGCAGCAACATGGTGGGAGCTAGAAGGAATCATGTTACTGAAAATAAGCCAGAAAGAAAAGGAGACATTCAGGATGGTATCACTTATATGAGAGCTACAGGAAAGACAGGCAAATGGACAAGAAAAATTTAAAACTGCCAACAGAACTGAAGTATAGAGCAAGAGAGGGGGAAAACAGGGACAGGAAGGACACCAGATATTAAGATGGTTCATGGGTGATAAAGTGAAGGGATAACCTTGGGGTAGGCAATGATACATATGATATATATGTATATATGTGCGCAATCAATAAAAATTTTAATTTAATAAAACATACCTAATGCAAAATATTTGTTTTCAATATTAAATGGTTAGACATTTAAAGCTAAATAATATTATAATATGACTTTTACAAACAAAGTATAAATCATAAACTTGTGAGTGCCATCTTGTGTCACTATCCAGAGAGTTAGAGTACATTAACATATTAACATATTTAAAACATAACATTAACGTATTTAAAATGGGCTGCTAATTTCCTCTAAGTTTGCAAACATTTGTTTGAAATAAACCTTCAGAAACAATATATTTGTAACTTTGTATTTTCTAAAGTCTTCAAATAGGGAAGTAGATTCTAAGAATTTCTCATAAGGAAACCTTTCCTACATAACTTGATAAAACTGATTAATATAATATAGACTGGTGCTGTTTTTAACATAAGCCATAATCTTTGTGTCAACTTTGGTAGGCTATAGTAATGAATTATTCAATCAAATACTGATTTAATGAAATGCTTATATTTACCAAAATAATTATTCTAACATGAAGTTATTTGGTAGCTATCATTTGCATCTTCAATATGTTGACTTATGTAAAGGATGTTACGCTTGTTAATATGGATGTCACTGATATAATTAGTAAAATAAAGGAAAAAAAACTGAGGTCTTCCAAATTAAAAAATAAATTTTGTTTCAAAACTATCGTATAAAATTCTTCCTGATTTGTGATCATTCTGTTAGGCTACCCAAATTTTGGTTATGACCATCACAAAATTATATGAACTATTTCCATTAAAAATCTTAGTCTCTCTTCTCTCTCCATCTCTCCTATTTTCTCTATCTCTTCTCCTCTCTCCTCTATAAGGAATAAACTGACCACTGATTCCTCAGCTGACTTGACCTACACTGAAATGAAGACAGTCTCATAAATTGGAGGGCTCTTAGGGACAGTAGCCAGAACAGATTTCAGTAGGGCCAGGGACAAACTGAATCAAGTCTCAATCAGGTGTAATAATTCAGGGAGCCCTGCTTCATTGCTACTATCAGAAACTAGAGGGTTCAGAGTCATTGATTCTTACTACATCTCCATTGAACCAGTTTACTTGGTGCAGAAAACAGAGAGAATTTTGGAGAATAATCATGAATTACAAGTTTAAACAGTTGTGATTGCTGTACTTGGATTGGTTTCATGACCAGAAGCAGTTTATAGTCAGTTGTGCAGACCACCAATATGTTATCTCTGTAATATTTTAGGAGTATATGAACTATCCTTTCCTATATCAAATCTAATCTATGTAAATCTGATCTCCTTTTTCTTCCACAAAACTTTATATAGGTCAATTACAGTGATGACATTATGCTAATTGGACTCAATAAATACAAAGTAGCAACTAATCTATTAACTTATTGGTAGCTTTATCATATCAGAGTATTGGAGATAAATGCAAGGAATATTCACATACCTCAGTGAAATTTTCCCTCAGTGAAATTTCAATGGATGCAGTAGTTGAAGACATATCAATCAAAATATACCTTCGAAGATAAAGGATATGTATTTGATCTGGAGCTTTTCACAAATAAGAAAGAGATAACCAAAGAGGTCTAGGAAATCTCTTTGGCTTTCATAGGTAATACATGTGCTATTTCACTCAATGACTGAGTAACTAGAAAAACTGCTAATTTTGATTGGGGACCAGAACAAAAGTACACTGCATCAAATCCATTTTCTATGCAAACTTATCTGTCACGGGTCCGGTGATAAAAATCTATCTATTTTGTTTTAAATGTCAGTGACAAATAGGGATGCAGTTTCAGACTTTGTCAGGTCCCTATAGATGTCACTTAAATGTTGGAGAAAATCCCTGTAATACTTTGTGGATAACTTCTTTTCTTTTTGAAAACAGCTTTTGGCTTGCTATTGGATCTTAATAAAGGTTGAACACTTAATTGTGGTCCACAAAGTTATGGCATGACCTCAGTTTCCTGTGATGAGCTGAGTTTATCTGATCCACTAAGATCAGTGCATAGCAACAGCATTCCATGATTGAATAGATGTCAAAAAATATACAGAACTACATAAATAACTGAGTTATATGACAATGGAATTGGTTGAAACAGTTATTAAAGAACAAGCATTTAAACATTTTCAATGACCTAAAACATGATGGATATTAAAAAAAATATTCTAAGTATCATTTTATAGACTGGTATCATTTCATTCTGGGAAATGAATATTAAGTAAATATTAAGAAAGTGGGAAAGTAAATATTAAGATGGTAGGATGATAACTATTAGGAAAAATTAGACTCTAGTTAAATGAGCTTTATGATGTCTTCTACTATGGTTAATTATTTATTAAGGCAATGCTGTGTGTAAAGCAGACTTTTAATAAATAGTACATTATATTTACAAATAAGCTATATATAAAAATAATTAGCCAATGCTTGTAGAATGATGATACAGAACTGATTATGGAATAGTTTGGGAGTATAAATAGAAACTTTTAAATTAGATGATTCAAATGATTTTTTAAAATATTTGCCTATGAAAATGGGAAAAACAAAGGAGATATATGGAATTCATCTGTGACAAAATAATAAACAAAATTCCTGATAAGAACACATTTAGGAAAAAAAGAGAAAACAACTTTGCTCAGAGTAGTTTTCCTAAAGAAATCATTTTACAATCGATTACATGAACTATGTGAAAGAAGAGCAATAATTTTCTAATTTATGATTGACATTTTCTACCATGTATTTTAAAATAAATATTTTCACATTTGCATACAGATCATCTTCTTTATTTTCATAGATCTCCTCTGAGAAAATGTTGCAATTATGTTTGTATGTGAATTTTAAGTGAAGTTCCAATGTCAGCATTATGGTCAAATAGTTTATAAAGGTCAACTCAGTTCATGTTTCAAATCTTATTACAGTAAAACTTTTAGAATATTGCATTCTATTACAAGTTTTTCCATTCAGAGAGAGCCTCTGAACTTATGAGATAGCGACCAGGATGGATATATTTTACTGGGCTTAAATATGTCAAGAGCCTGGCACTACTGTACCTCGAATATGGACCAGCCTCTCTTTTATAATGTTATTTCTTTTGTCGTTAAGCTTATTTTTAATAATTACAAGACTTCTATTTTTCTAGGCTTTCTGTGTGTATATAGATATTACTTATGTCTCTGATAATAGCAAAAGCTATCAGTGATATACAGATCTAAATTCCTATGTTCTGTATCCCAATACCCCACATACAATCATCTCACCATTCCCTTAAATTTTATTCACCAAGACTATCATCTACATGTGGATTTATTTGTAGAAGTCACATTTTTCACTAAAACCCAGTTTTTACTGCTGGGTGTGTAATGTAATGTAATAAATATTGATTTCATTGTTTTTGTCACTTTAATAGAAATTAATGTTTCAATCATAATAAATTTCAGGTAAAATATCTTTGCTCATTTGATTATTTTTTCCCTCAAAAAGGGTTGTACAAGCTGCATAGGTTGAAGCAAGCAAAGATCAAAAACTAAAGATCTTATATTAATAAGACAATAAAATCTGGAGATAATAACTGTATAGTTTACCCATAAATTAATACTAATGGTTGTAATGCAATGTTGTGTAAGATTATTTCATAAGCATGTGAGAATAACATTGATATTGCATTCACAAATAACTAAGTGTATATGTAATAATATATATAAATAATATTTATTTATTTATAAATATATATAAATAATAATAACTAAGTGTGTATGTAAGTTACATACACATACACTTAACTGTATGTAAGTAATTTGTGATTTCTGAACATAAATGAAATATGCTGAAAAACTGTAAGATGCAGTTCAAATATGGTTTAGGGATATGACTAAAAGAGATGCCTGATCCCTTAAATAATGAAGATGGTGATTTATAAGATCTGTTTACATTGCAGTACAAAAATTGACAAATCAATTTAGCTATCCTGTTGTAATCCAGCTAAGATTCCTAATGTTATTCTAAAGTAGTAATTTCCCACTATTATTGATTATACAAGCAACCAATGATTTTTTGGTGGAATAGATGGATGGTGAGCTGATTTATACTGAATGATAGCCAAATTCTATAAAAATTGTTTTACACTGATTTTGTACAGCACTTGTAAGAGTTGATGTAATCCTAAAGTAAGATTAGGCTATCTTCACCACCAACTTTGAAATCACTTTCCTGAATAAACAAGGGAGGCTAGAAATGGGTTGGGATGAGTATAGCAATAAAAGAATGTTCATGGAAACATGAATAAACAATTTCAGAGATATAAATGAAACCTTTATTTTTAAGTTATCCTTTTGTAGTATAGTCAACGTCAACATTTATTTAATGTTTTTACAGTGTCAAATTGACATTATAGGAAGTTTTCTTTATGATTTTGGTGACATATAGCAAGTCTCTGCATGAGGCAGATTATCTTTATTACTATAAAGCTAAGCTATGGATTGATGAAACAATTGTAGATGAAACCCGCATGGAAAAGTAAAGAGTTAAAGCATTTCCCTTCTCTGGATAATGTCGAAAGAGGGCACTTGAACATTACATTCCCTTTTACTTCAACTTTTTTTGAAGACTCAGTATGACCTCATAAATTGGAATAAATGGAGTTGAAAGGCCGTCTAGTCATTTGTTTCTTAATCCTGGTTCTGATATAATCACTTGAGAATATTTCTAAATTTTTAATTCATAATATTATCTTTCTCCCTCTCTCTTACCAGTAGGAAATTTTTATTTGGTTATTATGAGGTAAGGCATTGGTGATGGTACATATTTTACAGAACTATTCAGTTTCCAAAAGATTATTCGGTCTAAGTATTATTGACGTATTTATACTGGTTAGTATTTAAAACCAGTTTACTCTCCATAAGGATTTTGATGTCACATGTTTTGGTGCTCACCACTCAGAATATATACTTTTTAACTTTGAATTAAAAAGATAGTGAGGGACGGACAGCAGCCTCCACACCGAAGCCCAGCTTGCGGGCTTCGCTGCACGGCGGCTGGTTCTCACCGGCGACAGGGAACCAGAGGTCCCTCGACCACCGCACCAGCAGCTGACTGAGGGCTCCACGGAGGTCAGGTGAGGTCCCTTCCCTGACTGCCCCCTCAGGCGGCATCGGGTCGCACCCGGTTGCAAGGGAAC
>PVHY01020350.1:0-25704 GCA_004024945.1 Uropsilus gracilis | reverse complement strand
TGCACACCCTTTATATACCCTGATTTCCCGCCTTCCAGGAAATCTGTTTCACCTAGACTATTTCACTTCTTTCTTCCCCCTGCATCCCCCTGAAGGGAAATTCCAGCTAAGGTCATTCCCCCATTTTAACATTACCAGTCCTTGAAATCTGCAATCTTAAACAGGAGACAATGGGGGGGGGGCACACCCTATCATTCCCACTCCACCTCACATGACTGGCAACCCAACCAAGAAATCCTTGATAATGGTTCTGATTAGGTTACTCCTAATGGTTTCTGAATTCCAGGTCCCTCTGAGACTCAGACCCCTGTTGTTCAAATCTTGACCATGCCCCCTTGCCTCTGATTCTGAGGGGTGTCAGTTTGGTTAGACAGATGGGAGGTCAAAAGCAGAGAATACATGGGAGAGGTCTGGCATTATGCACAAGTCAACACTGCCAACTTAAGAGGCAGAGTTGAAATCATGGCTCTCAGAGTCAGTCCATGTGGTCCTCATTAGCTGTGTGAGTCTGGGCAGATCACTTAACTCTGAGTCTCAGCTTTCTCATCCAAAAAGTGGGAATGATTATAGTTGTACCTAATGATTGATGTGAAAATTAGATGAGATGGAATATCATTTCTCAGACTTGAAAATGTCTACATCTTAATGAAGCGCCAGTGCTGATTTGAGTTATTTAACTAGGACATTTCTTACATATTGACCAACGTACTCTTAAGCAGCTATAAAATCAAAGTCTAGGTTACAACAAATGAAAGCCAAACAACAAGTCAACAAAATTAAAGTCTACATGATGCGTGATGTTACTTTGCTATAAATATTTCAGCTTTTTGAAATTTTAGTTTCTGGTGACCTCCAGGATGTGGTTCCTTTGAACTTCCCCTGGCTAGTCCACCATCCTCTTTGATTCACATAGAAATTTCCTCTAGTCTAGACCATGTAGACTGGAGCAGTGGAGTCAATGTAGCCTGTAGATGAGTAACATCTGACCCTTACAATACTTATTTTTTAAAAATTAGTTACTGCCGTAGAATAAAGAAAGTTCATATAAAATCTGCCTTCCAGTGTCTCTTCAAAAACTGAAAGATGAAAAAAGAAAACAATCTAGAAGACCCAGCCCCAAGGACCATATTCCCACAAGGTCTGAAATCTAGAACAGAAGGGCAGCCTGTTCAAGCCTGAGCTGCGCCTTCTAGTTTGCCCACAGCTCCACTTCACCAGCTTGCTCATTTGTGCAAACTGCCAGTCCTGTGGTGTTAGAATTATGACCTCTTCCTGTGTAACTGACTGGAAAGCATCTTTTCACTAGTGAGTGACAATAAAACAGCACTTCAGAACACCAGCCAAGAGCAGAGAAACCCAAGTTGCTGAAATTATGAGCAGTACTCAAGCAACAAGGTATCCATTCCGATGACCCCACCAAAAAGTGTTTTATGTGACTATGTCTAAGGATTATCACTGAAGTGAAAATACAAGGTGTTTGAATTGTATGGCTGGGAAAGAAGAGTGTCTGGGGGCCTCATATAAGCTGTTGGAGAAGGGTTGATACAGGGAATGGAGGAGAGGCCTTGAGCACCTCTCTGAGTGCTGGTGAGAACCCTTCTTTGCAACAGGCTCTACAGACCCAGCATGCTGGAGAATGCTCAAAGGCAGGGCAGCACACAAGGCTCCTGACTCACTCATTGAAGTAGGGAAACTGCTTAAGGTCAAAACACACACTGCACTCCACAGTGGCCACAATCACAAGCGGTCCTGACCATTGGAGTTGGGTCAGGACAGGGCCACCCTCCATGCAAGGAGAAGGAGCCTTCTCTGGTCACCCAAGGCTGGAGGAGACTTCCCTCCAGTGGCCGATCCTGCCAAGAATCAAGTAGAGGAGCTGTCTTGGTCTCCTAGGACAATCATAGCAATTACAGTCAAAACTTATTTCTTATAGTTCTGGCAGCTGGGAAGTCCAAGTTAAAGGCACCAGTTGATTCTGGTGAGAGTTCTCTTCCTTGCTTACAGATGACCTTCTTGCTGTGACCGTGAGCACTAGAGACAGAGAAACAATAAATCTAAGTAGTAGTTCTGGCATCTTCCCTTATAAGGACATTTACAGATCTGGTCTCCATTCATATAACATCATTTAATCTTAAATATTTCAGAGGCCTCTTCCTGAGGGCTTAGGACTTCAACATATGAGTTTTGGGAGGACATAATTCAGGACCATCCATGTATTATCATGTAGCCCAAGCCAGTGGCCGGATTGAGATTCCTATCTGAGGAATTGCTCTGTGTCTTCCAAGAAGCAACAAGAGAAGATTTGACAAGGTTAGGGTGCTGTCTCTGAAACCTTTGTTACAATTACATGTATAACCTTGGAAGGTCATGCAGGAGGTGTTCACAGCCACAACTATCTGCTTAAGCGTTACCTTATTGTGTTGACTGACTGGTTTAACATGGAACAAGTGACTGAGAACACAGACATGGGAGACCTAAGTTTCCAGAGGGAGAAGGAAGAAAAGAGCAGTCTGCAGACTGAGGGTGAAGGTACAGAAGGACCCCAGAATCATTTATTGGTCCCAGGGTAAAGGATAACTGAACACTGTCTCTGCAGTAGAAGCAGGGACATACCACCCTTGTGCTCAGAACTACTCTTAGAAGTAGTGAAAATCCCACCTACAATCAGTCACTCCCAAATGCTTTTATGCCAGAGTTGCAACTTGAGGTGAGGAGCAAAAGAAACTGTATGTTTCTTTTAGAGGTTAATATCTCCCATTTGCAGATGAATATACTGAAGCTCAAAAAAGCTATTTTGTGGCATTTCAGGGACTTATAAATAAATCCTGAGCCCAATCTCATGAATTCATATTCTGGAACAAGTCTGTTTGAATTTGTAGAAATATTTAGTTTCATTTGTATTTGCCCAAGTTAATGTGCCAAGAGAAGAACTGGGAATTCTCTATGTTGGACTCCTGTCGTAGTTCCAGCTTGGATACAGATACAGAGGGACCCTCAACTGCCTTCTGACCATGCAGAGCTGAATTTCCTAGCTCAGGAGTCTGGAGAAAATTTCCCTCAGTTGTCGTAAACATAAGAAACCATGAACTAGGGAAATGAGACGTTCTTTAAAGAGAGAAAATATTCAAACAGTACAGTTCCTCACAGTTCCTCACAAAATCAAGCATTTCATTCCTTTATTCTGATTTTCTTTCTAAGAACAGATGAGATGAATTCTAAAGCAATGCTGCCTTTACCCCATGGTGGCTTAATCCTACAGTAAAAACTTCAGCTTTCATCACTAGTATGGCTTGATACATGTCCAACACGAAGATATATTGAAGACCTGAGCCCCAGTGCCCAGAATGTGACCCTACTTGAAAGGAGGGTCGTTATAGATGCAATTAATTAAGATGAAGTCAGACTGGAGTAGAGTGACCTTTAATCCAATATGACTGACAATCTTATTTAAAAATGACATGACAATCCAAGGGTAAGAGACCTTGTGACAATGGAGGCAGAAATTAGACTCATTGAACCAAGGAATGCCAGTCAAGGAATGCCAGGAGCAAGGAGAGAAGCATGGAACCCATTCTCCTGCAAAAGGAACCAATGCTCTAACACCATGAGTTCAGACTTCTTACCTCCAGGAGTGTGCAAGAATGCATTTCTGTTTTGTAGCCACCCAGATGTGTACTCATTTGGGAGACTTAGGCAAGGTATACAGTCACCTTGCACAGCACCGGGCCACAGGAAAAAAAATGAGTAGAATATGACCGCCACATTGAAAGGTAAGAGACAGGAAAAAAGAGAATCACAACAAACAGGTAGCTCCAATGCCATTGTTCCCTTTTCCTCTGGTGGACAAGGCTATTCAACAAGGCTTAATCTCTCTCAGAACCAGGGAGAACCTCTAAGTACTTTCCCACACAGCACTCCACATTGAGATTCCTGACCTCTTGTGTTCCCCAGTACTTCTCTCATGCTTCCGTCACCTATAGTCTAATCTGAGTTTCCAGTGAGCTCTGTATAGATGGACCTACCAGAGCAATTGCATGATTAGGGGAGACAACGAAAAGCAGGGTCCAGCCAGGCATGGAAGATGGTACCAGGAGAGAGTAGAGGCCAGGTCCTTGAGAACTGTAGAGTATTAATTCACATTCTGTCAAGATTTGAGGCAGGCAGTTTGCAAGGGACAGCATTAAAAACAATGCCTTAAGTACCCAGGAGTGAAATCTTTTTTCTGGCAGAGCCAATTTAAAACGCCCTCTTTTAAGGAAAAAAGGAAACCGAAATAACATCTCATCTTTGACTAAGAAACAAAGCGTTTATGCAGAGTGAGGTTTTAAGAATGCATTTCGATTTTCAGTGGGCTCGTGCACAGGGTGGTGTGAAAACTTGTGTTTACTCCAGCTCTGCTCTCCATGCAGCATGGAGCCAACAGCATCAGTGCTTTTCCTGCCAACATCTCTCGCCTTTCTTATCGCTACTATTCCACTGACACCCAGTGAAAATGAACTTGAAACAGGCTCGTTTCGCCCACAGAGCCGACTGCAGTCTGTTCTGAACGTTTCTGTCTGTCCTCAGATCTTCTTCGGAATAGACTGTATTTGATCAGACCTTATGTCTCCTCAGCTGTTATCTTCATGCCCTTCACACTGGCGCACAGTGTTCAACTTTTTAACCAAGTGTTTATGGAGGGGGGTGGCACCCCCTGTACTTCCTACTTTCTGGTATTTGCATTGCATTAATATGCAAAGTAAACGCAACAGAACACTTCCTTATTGAGAGCTGTTGAGAATTCACAGTTCTAGGACTCAAGACAGGCTGGTTTCTTTTTCAGTCGATTTTTAAACACCACATTTTGCTGCTGTGTTGAAAAGCAGAACATTTGCAGATGTTTGCTTGCCTTCTCTACTTTTCTTCTTTCTTGTTTTCTTTCCTCTTTCTTTGATCCCTGATGGGAATCAGGATATGCTACATCAAAATAATGGCATATTGAATATTGAATTTTAAGATGAAAAGTTTGAGAGGTACTTACCCGATCTTTCTCCCCAAAACAGATCAAAAAACCTTCATAGGAGAGGTCCTCCCCCACACTCAGAAGAGAGGAGCATCCTCATCAGAAGAATCCTAACACATACATCGTGTTAAGTCCTCCTCCATCCTTGCCTCATTGTATTAGCCTCTCATATTCTTCCATGACTGCACACTTCATCAAATCTGAGATATAAACACCTAAGTCTGTTTCCTCGAATCCTCATATCCTTAGAAAGGCCCCTGTATTGTAAGCAGGCAGTCAGGCTACAAGGACCATACCCAGCCAAGCACTCAGGACACCAGGGCTGGCAAGAAGCAGGTTTCTTAGCTGAGTAAGGGCTCAGCAGGTTCATATTCAAAGCCTGAGTGTCCCTACTGGGAAGTTAAGGGTTTCATACACTTTATATGTGTTGGTATTCCAGGTTGGATTGAAATCGGGTAAGAAAACAGGCAAAACAGAGAACTTAATTAAACTTACAAACAGGAGCAGCCCGTACTTTAAATCCAGTCACTCCTCAGGTCCGTCCCAGCCTGCAAGCAGTAGCAAGACCACATTATCTTAAAAAGAGGCAAGAACGGATTTGTTCACTTAAAAAAAATATATAGACAAAAGTCACTAAAGGTTCAAAAGACCCTTTTGGTGATCTTACCACATAGTCCAGTTTCTAGTCCACATGTGGGTCCTTTAGTCATGTGCTTCCACAAAATGGTGACTGTCCCACCTTCAAGCCAAATGAAGAAAGAGGATGGCATTTTTGATCCTCCTCCAAAAGACACAGCTCCAACATTCCTTCAGCTTCAACTCTAAAGTGGCCTGAAACTGAAATTGGATGAAAAGAAAAAAAACTTTTTGACTTAAACTTGAAACACCTATGCCTGCTTCTCACTAGGAAGCAGGCTGCAAATGGTTAATTAGCATTTTCACTGTTCATCTACTTTTGGTATGCAAAAATCAGCTACCAGCTTTTCTCAGCTCTCTTCCCCTCTTTCAGACCTAAAAAGAAAAACTTAGACTAAACTTTAGACTAGTTTGCCTCAATTTACCCTTTTAGACTTTTGTGGGTTCTTTTCACCATACCCAGCCTTCTCACCAAAATCCCAAGCCAAAACAACTCTCAGAGTACAGACTAATTACTAAACAAAGTGATTACCTAATTACTACAAAAGGAAACATGTAAGTAAAACTCCGATTACTTTAACATTGTCTAAAACTTTTTTTAACATTGTCCAAAGTCCTTTCTCCAGATTGTCCAAAAATCCTCAGTCTCTCAGTCTTGATCATTTCACCAACATCAGTCAGTCAGAGTTCATCTCCATATGCTCGAAGACATCTTTCTTTGGCATGCTCCTTTTTTTTTAATGCCGTCTTCTCCTTGTCGTCCTCTTCCAGGTAGAAGAAACTCCATAGTACCGGCACCAGCAAAGTTCACTTTCTTTTCAGGCCTGACTTTTGCAAGGCCTCTCCCAGACTCAAGTTAAACTCAGTAAAACACACCCCAACACAGAGTTCAAATCTCCCTACTGCTCCTCTGCTCACTCTCTCCTTCTACCATTATCTGTCTCTCTTCTCCTCTTTAAACCTCCTCACTCAGCTCCTTTTGCAAGAAGGCTTGGCTTCCCTTCGCCAAGTCTCTGCCCACCGGGGCAAAATGGCGGCTTTCTTAATGCAGCATTACCATGCTGGGTCCATAGCCCCCGCCAACGTAACCACAGCCCCCTGTAAGGATATGATTGGTGGTAGTCTGACATGGTGAAGATAGAATGAGGAAGATTCAAGGAGAAATTGGGCTGCATACCAGTAAACTGAGTCAGTAAGTACTGGGTTGTTTATCTAGACACCTAGGCTGTATTTCTTAGTTATTGGGCTTTAGTATACTTCATTTTATCATGGCTTACCTTGTCATTACACTTCAGTGTGTGAAACTGAAATAAATGCATTTATTTTCTTCTGTTAATTGTCGTGTAATGCTCAGACCCAATCAGGGACCCTAAGAAGTTCAAGGAAAACTTTTTTGTACCAGATTTTTCCTCCCCATTTTCCCTTCGCTTCTTATTTATTTTATTGTGGTAAAATACAAATAAAATATGTTACAAAAAATTTATCATTTTAACCATTTTTAGAGGTACTTTTCATGGCATTAAGTAAAATCACTAGCAAGTTATTTTATAGAATATAACAACTTGGTTCCATAGTTTGAAAGAAGGAAGAGACCCAGAATAATCAAGGCAATATTAAAGAATAAAGTCAGAGGATTAACATCACTTATTTCAAGATTTACTGTAAAGCTACAGTAATGAAGATAGTGTGCTATTGGTGAAAGAATAGACAAATAGATCAATGAATTAGAATATAGAGCCCAAAATAGACCCTATTAAGTACAGTCAACTGAACTTGACAAAGGACCAGAGTAGACACAATGTGGAAAAAGTAGGCTTTATAACAAGCTGGAACTGGACAACCACATGTTAAAAAAGAAAAGTAAATCTAGTTGCAGAATTTTATATCTTTCACCAAAAGTAACTCAATCTGGATCAAAATCCTAAATATAAAATGCAGAACTATGAAGCTCCTAGAAGGCAATGTAGGAGAAAATCTAGATGTGAAGACTTTTAAAATATAACACCAAAGGCATAGTCTAGGAACAAAATTATCAGTACATTGGGCTTTATTAAAATTAAAAATTTATGTTCTGTAAGACACTATTAAGAAAATGAGACAACATGCCAAAGAACTAGGAGAAAAAAAAATACTTGCAAAAAACATGTCTGATGAAGGACTGTTATTCAAGAATTATTTTTTCTTTTTTTTTTTTTTTTGAGACTAGGTCTCGCTATTTTTGCCCGTGGAACCCCAGGCTCATGTTTCCTGGGGTACCATAGACTCAAGCAATCCCCCAGCTCTAGCTTCCCAGGTAGCTGGGATTACAGGCGTGCACCACAATGCCCAGTTATTTTGGGGGGACAAGGTCTCACTACATGCCTCCGGCAGGACTCGAACCATGCTCCCTGGCCCCAACCGTGGCTTCCTAGGCTGCCACCTTCAGGCATACGCCACCATGCCCAGCCTATTATTCAAGAATTCTTAACACACAAAAATAAGAAAATAACTCAATTAAAAATTGGGTAGAAAAATCTAAACAGACATCTCACCAAAGAAGACATACAGAAGGCAAATAAGCACATGAAAAGATACTTTACAACTTATATCAATAGGGAAAAGAAAACTAAAACAAGATGCATCACTAACACATATTAGAATGGCCAAAATGCAGAACACTGACAATACCAAATGCTGGTGAGGAAGTGGAGCAACAAAATTCTCTAACTGGTGAGAATGCAAAATGGTACAGACACTTTAGAAGATCAGCTGGCAGTTTCTTACAAAACTAAATATACTTTTACCATATGATCCAACAATTGTGCTTCTTCGTATTTACTCAAATGAGCTGAAACTTTTTTCTATACAAAACCTGCACATGGATCTTTATAGCAGCTTTATTCATAATAACCAAAACTTGGAAGCAAGTAAGATGTCAATTCAGTAAGTGAATGGAAAAATAAACTGGTGCATCCAGACAATGAAATATTATTCAGTGCTTAAAGGAAATGAGCTCTCAAACTATGAAAAGACATAAAAGAAAGTTCAGGGCATATTTCTAAGAGAAAAAAGTCAATCTGAAAGGCTATGTACTGTATGAGTCAACCATAAGACATTTTGGAAAAGCTAAACTATGAAGACAGTAAAAAGACCAGAGATTGCCGGGAGCTGGTGGTGGGGGAAGGGCTGAATAGTCAAAGTAGTGAGGATTTTAGGGCAGTGAAATTGTTGGGTGTGACACTACAATGATGACACATATGATCAATCATTTGTCAAAACACATAAAGTATGCAATACCAATGATGAATCCTCATGATAACCTTAGTCATGGACTATGCTTGGTAATGATGTGTCTATGTAGATTCATGGATTACAACTAGTTTAGTACTCAGTGCAGGATGGGACTAGTGGGGTAAGAAATCGGTGTATGGTGGTAGGGGGGGTAGGTGGGAACTCTCCGTACTTGTTGCTCAATTTTGCTGAGTACTCTAAAAATTGCTCTAAAAAAAAAATCTATGTAACAAATATTGTAAATAATTCAATATTCACCTACCTTTTGACCTTGTCATTCCATTTGTAGATATTTATACGCTGAAAATTATGTCCACATAAAACTTGTACACAAATATTTGGAGTTGCTTTATTCACATGAACTATAAATCAGAAACCATCCAAATGTGTGGTGAATGGAAAATGAAATACAGAATGTCTGAAATGGAACACTGATCCACTAAAGACAGCAAACTAGTAATACCTTAGAATTAGTTTTGCTACATCAAAGAAGCCAGAAACAATGAGTACACACTCCATTATACCACTTACATAGAATTTTAGAAAATGTAAATTTATCTCTGTGGTGATTAAAAAAAAATGCATTGCTAGATTGAGGGGTGGATGCAGGAAAGTACTGCAATGGACATGAGAAAAATTTTGAGTGATAGATATGTCTGTATCTTGATTATGACAGTGATTTCATAGGTATGTATTCCAGTAACATGTCATCAAATTATATACTTTATTTTAATTTCTATTCTATTTTTTGTTCAGCTCAAGTTGGTTTACAACACTATATAGGTTCACAACTCTTCAGTTGCATGTTACCCCTACACCAAAGCATCCATATTCCTCAGAGTCCATAACCCCTCTTTCTCTACTTCTCACCTCTTACTGCCCTTCTTTGGTAGCTTTGATTCTGCACTCAGATTTGTGGGGTTTGTGTTGGTTTTGTTTTGTTTGTTTCTTTGATTTTTATATTGCACACATGATTGAAATGACCCAATATTTTTCTTCTCCACCTGACTTCACATAGCATAATCCCTCCAGTTTCTCAAAGTGCACTTTATAAATAAGCAGTTACAGAAGTCAAGAGCATAATATCATTTATATAGAACTATTTGAAATGTCCTAAATGGTTGACAAATAGTCACTAATTGAGCATATTATACATGAGCACAAAAGTTTCCACTATTCAACCACCATAAACATATGTTAAGTATTTTTTTGGACACATAATGGTGAGGGGAGAGATCTGATTAAGAAAACATATATGGCATGATAAGCCCATCTTTTAAAAAATCATTATATTTCTAGATATTTAAAAGTTTCTGTAGCATATACAAAAATATTGACATGAATGATCTCTTAATGATGAAATTATAAATAAAAGCTCAATCTTTTTCTCTCCTCCTTGCTTGAAGATTTTTCCACAATGAACATGTATGATGTTTATTAATAAAGTCAACGTCCCAAATAGTCAGACTGTAATATCATCAGGTAGGAATCTATTCAAGAATAGGATGCAAGATTTCGGTTTGTGACCAGGGTGTTGTCCCAAGGCATGTTCCCACTAGTTCAGGGCAGAGGGGAGTTTTAAAGCCTCAAGCAAAGAAGTGTTTGTAGTAAACTCTTATGTTGGCTCTAAAGTCATTTGTCAGTCTATGATTCATTGACGAGTGTCTGCAGGCAGGAGGCTGCAGTGTAGTTCTCCTATCACAATCAGCAGATGTCTCTTCTTTCTTTATAGTTGCCAGCTGCTGCCTCAGCAATCTACCCAGAAGTCTCGACACAGCAGTTAGAAACAAGATGGAGTCAGTTTGATTTAAAACAGTTTCCACATCAGTGATAAGATTTTCAAAGACCTTCAGCCCTTCTAAGAAGGCATCTTAGCATGATTATTCCAATAGGAGCTTCAGGTGGAAAGGGTCAACAGGGTGCCTTGAGAACTTGCTCTGAGCCTCTCCAGCCCAATGCCACCCTGAGGTCTCTGAAAGTTCTGTGTAAAGAATAACTGTAGGGAAGCTCTCCTCTCCCTCCTGGGCCCAGACACACAGACTCAGTGCCATAGACTCTCCCTTCATTTTACTCTAGCATGCCCTGGCCAAGATATAGGTGAAGGATGATGCCCAGGACCACAGAAGGCCCGCAGACTCTGCTGTGCTTCCAGTCACCCATGCAAGCCCATGCAAGTCAAGGACATTTCTCTCAAAACCCAGTTGTTAATGATACTACCAGGAGATACTATAACTGGTGCAGCCAACTATGTCCATCATGGGAAAGTCTGCTAAATAACTCAGGAAGTTCAGCTTCAACTGTAACACTGACACTGCCCAGCTGGTGTCCTCAAGCCAGAGAGGACATTCAACACAATCTGATTCCTGATGGGGGTCTCCTGGGATTAGGACTTGGGTGTTCACCAGATCTCCACCCAGATCTCCACTCTCCCTTTTCCTGCACAGACCTACAGTGGGCCTTTCCCCTGTCATACATGAGTATGTCTCATTCCAGGTGACTGGACCTCTTTATAACATGTCTACCCCCAAGTGTTCCTTCACATACTAGTCACAGGTTCAGACATATTTAGAGGGGAACATAGTGCAGACCCTTGTGGCACAATGATGAATTCACAGGTGATACATATGTCACTGATCAAATTGTTTGCTTTATTTATTCTTACCAGTAGAGATTACTTGTATTCAGAAAATTAATGAAGTTGTCTACTTCAAGTTTGCACAATTTATTGTACACCAATGAGAACTTAACTGAGTAGTGGTTTTTAAAAAAAGACTTAGTAGAGAAATTTCAGTAAATTATGATGAATCTGTTAGGTAGAATCTTTTCAGGCAATGATCATGTTGAGAGTATGAAATAATTTGGGAAATTTTTTTATGACTTAAAAACAAATGAATAGAGTTGTATGAAACTCTGGATGCACTGAAAATTTTGTAAAAGTCGTACCTGCAAGGTGAAAGTCTCTTCACCACAAAAGTGAAGATGTCTCAATTTTCCATGTTGCTATAGTTCTTTCTAACCTCTGGGTCCCTTCAGTTTTATGTTCATTCTACTCTCTACAGCTCAGGCTTCTTGAGTGCCTGCTCTGCAGTGTAAATCCTGAGTCCATCTAGGGTTCTTTGTTCCTGTGTAGGTCACTCTTGACAAGCAGTTTGTATGGTCAGTGCTGTATCACCTGGAGCTGTCACATGAGCTTCAAAATGCAGGCAGGTTGTTTCACAAGGTCTTGCTTCTTAATTACTTTCTCTTCACATCCCTTTTCTGCCACCGTCTTATAAAACACACTGGTTCAGCAAGCTCTGTATGTCCCAATCACCTCCAGCTTCCAGCGCCCTGACTGTCCCAGTGGATCACTGCCATTTGGTAGAACCATGAAGGTTTCATTTAGCTCAGCAGACTCCAAAGAAAAGAGAACAGTACTGCCAGTGTCAGCTGCAAAGCTTCCTTTTTTCTGCCCTTCCGTCTTCCTGCCTCCTTTTTGTCAGAGCGTCTTCACATGAAGAAGTTACTTGGACAAACTTGATTGTTCTTTCCTAGGTGTCATACGATCACAAAGGCAATTTTCCAGGAAGATGGATTCTGCAGGCCAGTGCCTGAAAATGGGGAGACAGGAGATGGTCTTTTAATCATATCCCACTGGTTCCAAGTACCCCTTTCCCCTCTATAATGGTACTTAGTGTCCAACTAAGGTCAATTCTGTCCCTCAGATGATGAACATGGAAGGACAGGTGACCATGGACTGGCATTACAGCTTCATGGACCAAACTGTCTGTACTCCCAGAATGAAGTGTGGGCCACACAGGTCCTAGATGAAGGATTGTCAGCCAGAGTCAGAGGCCATGCCAAAACCCTGCCACCTGGCTGCTCTCTGGGCGATAAAGGCATGAGGTAGAGAGGAAACCACAGTCACAGCATGCCACGTCTGTGTCCACTCCAGCCCTGCACTCTGTCCAAGAGGCCCGTCAGCTATAAGTTGGCAGTCCAGTGCCTGTTAAATTGCCCTTCATGGCGGTTGTGCGCAGATTCAACCCAGTAAAATAAAATGGCCAGTATGCCGTCAAGCTGATTTGTTCTTTAAAAAAAAATGGTATTTCTTTTTTCTTTTAACAGAATGCCTATCAGTTTCCAGTGCTGACAGACAGGCAGCTCCTGGAGGAAAAGCAGCTCTCACCAGGGCAGGGGCCAGGGGTAGGGGGCCTCCCACACCTGTTTTCCTAGTCTCAGGAGTTCACCAAAGCCACCTTTCAAGGTCCTCTTCTCTTTTATATTTTCCTCTTCATTTTCTGCCACTCTCAGTGTCTTTTTTAATGCTCTGCCTTAAGATGGCACATAACTTTTTATAGAAATAGATTTTGTGTGTTCCACTCACCATTTAACACTTGGAAAACTGTGGCACAGTCTCAGTGAGTGACACCAAGAGTGTGTGATGATCTGCTGTGTTGCACTGGAACACTTTGTACTTTGTCTCTCTCCTGCCTTCCCAATTCCTTAACAGGCCAGATGTGCAAGCACAGAGGGGTGAGTACAAGGGACTGTGGTGTGGATCATGGGTCCTGTGGTGGTGGGAGAACTGCGGGTACAGCACTCAAGGGGAAAAGTCACATACTTTCCAAAAATCAGTGATGATGTAAGTAAATAAATATTAAAAAATGAAAGATGAAAGAAAGTGCAAATACAGGCACACTATACACCTACTGGCCCCTGCTCCCCTCCACAAGTTCTACAATGTACTAGAATACAAAAAAATCCGTCATAAAAAGTGCTGCTCATCTCTGTCCATTTCATTATTATATTTAATATATAGTATTTCAAAACAGCGGGCAGAAAGTCATCAATTTGGACTCTCAATGATTAATAATTACATTTATGCCTTACCCAGAAAACTTTCTTTGCAAAAGGAAACTGACTGGGTGTCTGTAAAAAGCTAGATTTATACATAAAAATTGCTTTTTAAAGTTTAAAAATGCTGACTATAATATAAAACATTGATGGTGCTCAAAATCCCCAGACACCTGAAGCACTGCTAAAGATTTTGTATTTTATTTACTTTTACAGATTGAGAAACTGAAGGGCAGATGGGACTCAAATCTCTGGAATTCCAAGCCCTCGATGATTCCCTGGAGGTGGAGGGCCTTGAAGGTACTTGTGTCACGTTCAAAGATCTTTCAGTTCAGAGTCTGGCACATAGTAGGGACTTAATAAGCTAAATATCTGCTTACTTACTAGTAAAATGCAATTTTCTGGAAAATACTGAAAATATTAAGATATTAAACATATGTGTAGGGTGAATGAGTTTTTCAGGGTTTTTGCCCTTCTACCATTAGCCTCTAGGACCCACCCCATGATTATGCGCACTTGGGCCCAGTGGGTGTGAGCATTTGTTAGTGGGCTCACCTGGGCCTAGGGGGCAAGAATAGAGAAGGTGGTGTTACCCTGGGGGAGGGAAGGAGGAAAGAGAGGGGAGAACTCAAGGGAGAAACTTGAGTGACTATTTTTTGCTGTTCATTGCTAAAAATCCTAAAAAGATAATTCCAAGGGCTCTGACACTCTTTGTCTACTAGAACTGATGATGAAACTGGATGATGGGGATCGTTACATTACAGTGGGTAGTTTTATTAGGACCCTTAAAAAATCATATAATAATTCACAATGGAATATTACTCATCAATCAAAAAAGACAAACTTATGTTAAGCACGGCAACATGGGTGGAGCGAGAAGAAATCACACTGGCAGAAATAAGCCAGAAAGAAATAGAGAAATATTGAGTGACCTCACTTATATGAGAGATAAAGAGAAAACAGACAAGAACAATTTAAAAACTGACTTTCAGCATAACTGAAACACACAGCATGTGAGACCAAGGGGGGAATCGTGGATGGAAGGGGCACAAAAGATTAAGACGATGGTTCACGGGTGATAAGGTGGTGGGAGAACCCCAGGGTAGATAACAATGTAAAAAAAACATACAAAATCTACAAAAATAAATTAATTTTAAATAATAAAAATCATGCAGTAAATGTATGAATTCTGAATTCTTCCCTTATCTCAGTCACCTAGGGGAATTAACTGTGTAAGCTGACCCCACCTAAGAATGAACATCAGCCGCCAAATTGACAACACTTTATTTCCTCGAAGATATGCTAATTACAAGTTGAGCACTGGTTTCTGGGAATCCGTGAGATAGTTAGAACTTTTTGTACAATTTACACAGATTTGTCATTGTACAGCTGAGTCACTCAACATGATTTACTCCAAAACATGCAAGAATATAAATTCAAGGGTGCTGACCCTGTCACCCAGCAGGGCTGAGTGAGGCCAGTGTTTGGCCTGGGGCTGGTCTATCCAGGTTGCATGTTAGTGTCACGTGTGGAGCTTCTTCAACAATACCTGGTGCATAGATCCCTCCTGGACCAATTAAATCAGGATCTCAAGAGTGGGCTCCAAGTATCATATTTTTAAAGCTTTCTAGGTGGATCTCAAAGGGAGCTGGGGGAAAAGTCACCAGGGAAAAAAGGCACACAAAAAAAGTCAAAGGTGAGAGGAGAGGAAGGGCCTTTCTGTTTTCTACAAGCTCCAAGTTTGCTTTCAGCCAATAGTGCCCTCAAAATTTAATGTGGTTACAGATCCTGTGGGGATCTTGCTGAAATGCAGATTCTGATTCAGTAGGTCCAGCTAGGGCCCAAGTTCCTGCATTTCAAGCGATTCCTCAGCCCCTACCATGATACAGCCTTAGCTGGTTAGCACCCCACATCTGGAGTAGGGGGATCTAGAGCTGCAGGCTCCAAAATGGGGCCATGAGTCTTGCCTGGCTGCGGGGCCCGTAAACGGCTACTAGTCCAAATGAGATGCACTGTGAGTGTAAAATCAATGCTGGATTTTGAAACTTTTGTATAAAATATGTAAACGATCGCAATAACTTTTGTAATGATCAAACATAGAAATGATAGTACATTAGATATATTGGGTTTAAAATGTACTATACAATTAATTTTATCTGTTTTGTATCTGTTTCTTGTTACTTTTGTAAAGGTAGCAAACAGGATATCTAAAATTTCTTCCTTGCCATATTTCTGGAGAGCTGCACTGAATTAGAACACTGCCACTGTGTCATGGCCAGAGTGCTTCAACTGGCCTGCAGGTGAGTTATGCAATAAGCAGTCAGTATGAAATAAAGATGACTGTGGGTGTCATTTACTGGGATCACTAAAGAAGTCTCGCTGCTCCATGCACTTTATATGAACTCTCATTCGGGGCTCACCACAGCTGGGGATGTGTTACACTTATTCCCACACAGCAGCTAGGGAAGCTGAGGCAGCAACAGCATAAGCAGCTTGCCTACAACTAGCTAGAGTAGCAAGTTTTGAAAGGCTCTTCTCTGGAACTCCTTGGCCTATGTGCTCCTTTACAGAGCAAAAAGACCATGATGCCAAGATGACATGCTCCCTGGACCAGATGACATGCTCCCAGGACTCATGTCCCTAACCTCTTCCAGATCACACTCAGTTGCCCAGAATCTCAGAACACCCAGGCCCACAGGGTCAGAAATTGATTTCTAAGGTCTATGTGAATCTTCCCCCTGAATCCACTCTCAAGGATGGGAAAGTTGCATTCCACACAGCTCCTGAATTGAACTGAGTGGTGGCTGAGGGCAGCCTTTTGGGGGTTGTGGCTAAAACATGAGTGCAAAGCTCCTTTCAGTACAAAATGGAGCTAGAGTTGGAAAGAGATGTGGAAGTGAAACAGGCTGATTGCTCTGGGCCCACTAATGTGAGGGATAGGCCTTGTGCCAGGACCTGGTGCCAAGGCCCAAATGCTGAAGGGCTGGCATAGCTGCAGGTGGGTTGCATTCCAGACTTTGCAGGTCACCCTGCACTTGCACATGATGGCTACAGGATAGCATTGTCATTGCTGTGACTTGAGGTCAGTGGGATACTGATCATCAGAAATCCTTTCTGGTGTAAACCAGCTTAATCTTTCAGGTGCAACTTCCCACCCTTGCCTCACAATCGATTATACTAAGCTCAAAATGATACACCTTCTGGAAAGCTGCCCGTTAGTACTAGAAAGTAAACATTGACAATCTCACTGTTGAAACGCAGTGTTGGAACTGATCTCAATACTTGAGCTTACTGCCACTGACAAACTGGGCTTTGATAATGAGCTCATTATGAGCATGAAAAAAAGCAGCAATAAGAGTTTGTTTGAGTCTCTCCTACTGTGCAATACCTTTGCCAATACCTTCAGAGTGCTCTTCACTCTGAAAGGACAACTGTGGAAAACTGAGCACTGCCAGACAACTAGCCTTTTTGAACCAGTGATAAGAAACCTCTCAGAGCTCCAGTCCTGTGACTGTGACTGGGTTTGTGAAGCACTGTTTTCTTTTTTCTTTTTTTTTTGAGACTAGGTCTTGCTATTTTTGCCCATGGAACTGCAGGCTCACGTTGCCCGGGGTACCACAGACTCAAGCAATACTCAGCCTCAGCTTCCCAGGTAGCTGGGATTACGGGCATGTTCCACCACGCCCAGCTATTTTTTTGGAACTAAGTCTCGCTACGGGCCCCAGGTGGGACTTGAACCTTGATCTCTAGCCCCAGCCGCTTTATAGGCTGAAGCTTACAGGCATGAGCCACCATGCCCAGTCTGTACTGTTTTCTTTTTTTCTGATTCCTTGGCATTCTGTCCTCGGCACTCAATGGCCATGCTACAATGAACTCTAGGAGTTACCATGGGCTCTGGTGCTTTGTTAACAGCATTTAAATACCCCCCTTATTTAGAAGCCTGTCCCCAGTTTCATTCTGACTCTTCCTTTCTTGAAGGATTATCTTTTTATCTGAATGGAAGATGAATTCTTGACATTCCTTTTAATGGCATATAAAGTAAATTCTTGTCTTTTCTTCACCGGAGAGAAAAATACGAAAATACTGCAGCAGAGGAAGAATCTTAACAACCTTCAAGGTCAGGCCAAGGTGAAGAAGATAATCTTTATCTCCTCTGAGATCAAAAGAAGAGGCAATTAATTTAGGTAGCAGGGCAAGGGGCTGCAGATAGACACTGAAAGAACTCCTGGATAATGAGGATTTCTGAACTGGGAAATGAATTACTTGTGTGGGATAGAATCTCTTTCCCTTGAGGTATTTAGAAGCTGGAGCAAGAGCCAGGCAGGAATTAAGTGTCAACTGGTTTGCATGGAGAGAGAATTGGCCTGTGTGTCTGTGGAGGACTGTGAGAGCAACTAGCTGAATAAAACCAGTCTCTCCCCTCTTTTCTGTGTCTTCTCAAGCAACTCAAATAAGCCAATGCAGCCATAATGAACACCTGGCATTATTTATTTCCAAAATATTTTCATGTTGCTTCAATAGATTCTTACAGTGGGAACTCCATGAGCTCAAAGTGTGTTTATTGTTATCTTCATTGGAAGTGGAGCCCAGGATAAAGTGCCCTGCTCACACAGCTGATTACCATCACACCAGCTGGTTAGTGTTTATTACACAGGTTGCCTGTGACATAGTCCTTTTCAAAAGGAGTCTGAAAACTCTGAAACTGGTAATATTAGGGATGGTGGGGTTTCCACTACAGTTTTAATTGCATTTCTGAAAAAAGGTTGATGCCTTGCAAAAGGAAAATAGTATGTACTTCCCACCTTATCTCCTTGTTAACATTTGGTGGGAGGGCAGGTATCTTGACTTCTAACCCATCTAATTAGAATTGACAAACTGCAGGGGTGGTTTCCTTTGTCTAATTGGTTGGTCTACTTAAGTATGAGTCAGTGTCCCAGGGGCTTGACTCCAAACCAGAAAACTCCAGGGAACATATTGTTGGGAAGTGCCCAGTTTCTCCAGAGGCATAGACCAGATGATCCCCTTACAGCTTCATCATCCCAAGTCGAGTGCATGGCTCTTTAGGACATTTAGAATCAAATTAAATCTTAAAAATAAAATTGAAATCCCTATGCAGTTTCATATGGAGGTAAAGTTAAAGAGGAAAGCAGAGTTTCTTTATTCAGGATTTTTACCTCCAGGGGAGTAGAGTGGTAGGTACATTTGACATGGAAATCACCTGCCAGGATTCACAGTCTGACCAGTTATAGAATGCCCTCCTAGCTCCCACCATCCTTGATTGTAGCTCTTAGCATGCTCAGTTAAAGATAGACTTGTTACAAAAATGTGAGAATAGAATAACAGTGTCTGTGAAAATCAGTATAACAAATATTTGTATTCCAGAGTATTTGTAAACATGAGGAGAAAAAGGTATTTTTAATACTTCTGTAGAGATTGTCAATCTGCCTTAAATTTTGGTCACATATATTTTATAAATATGTATGTGTAAATCCCTTTGACATATATCTTCCTCTATATAATTAATTTAAAAATGAGTAATTAAATTTGTGTGTGCTGATGTATAAACATCCCTTGTAGTTTTAAAGTACACACCCATGACTTTGGTGTATCAGGACACCAGAACTGGATTTCAACTATTTTTTATTTCTTTTTGACTGAATATGACACCTTTGTTTCACACCTTTGTAACAGAAGGTGTGGAGTTTTTGCCTGTAACACTGAACCATTACTTTTGTTTTGCTTTTAATCTAAGAAAGGAAGAATTTTAACAAAGTTAGTAATGGGCCCTAGCAAACAACTTGTTTCTCACAGCTAACAGGAAAGGCAAAAGTAGATGCTAGAGGAAACTTTTCTGCTCCCACCTCCTGCACTATTCACAAAGTTCCTCTTTTTTTTTTTTCCCTCCACAAAGTTCTTCTTGAAATAAATCAGTACAACCCTTCTGCAGGGTATATTTATGACATGCAGCCTAGAAATTCCATTTCTAGGAATTTATCTTAAAGAATGATTAGACAAGAGTTCAAAGATGGAAGTGTGTGGATGCAAATTAGTAACATATAGGAGAATGGAGACAATTAAGATGTAATTTAATGTCTATGAAATTAATCATACGATAACCCCATGACGTGAAAATGAACTGCCATGCAAATAACGGCATAGAACCTATTTTTTACCTGAAAAGATAAAGAAACTTGATACTTATGAATAGTGACCATATGACAGGTATTTTACATGCACTGTCTGATTTAATGCTCACTACTACTCTTTAGATTAGGTATTATAATTTTCATTTTACAAGTGAAGAAAATGGCCCATACTTAAGTAGACTTAAGGTCCTGGCCAGGTTTTAGTGAGCAGTTGGTCAACTTTTAAATTTCATAGTCCACTGTGAAAACATTTTTATGAAAATGTCTACTACACCTTTGAATGAAACAAATAAAGGAAACAAAACTGCAGTAGAAAGGACTCAATTTATGCAAATATATATATATATTTAGAAAGTGGAAGGACAAGTTCTAGAAATCATGTAGTCAAAATCAGCAGGCTTTGGAGTAAAAAATCTCAAGTTCAAATCCTACCTCACATTTCTAACATTAAACTTTGCATAATTATGAAGAGGAATAATAAAGTGATCACTTTGTAGTATAGACAATATCAAATCATCATTATACACCTGAAACTAATATATATTAACAAATATCAGTAAAAATAAAATAGAAGGCAGTTCCAGATGCTGGTAGGCAGGCAGAGCCTCACTCCACCGCAACTCTAAGGACCAGGGGCTTGGGGGAAGCAGGCAAAGGGAGCCAATCTCAGTGCCTCTGGTGTCCAGGGATGGAGATGGTAATTACCCCTGCTGGCACACAGGCAGGCAAGGGTGTGGGGTCCCCCTCTGGTTTACCTCTAACAGACTTTCATAGGAATGAGAAGAAAAGTAATCCTGCTGCAGCATATGAGAGGAGAATAAAGGCCCTGGACACATTAGTGAGAGATATTAGTGCTGTTTGGGTGAGACCCAAACAGTGAAACAAAACTCTAAATCCAACTAAAAGGACTGTTAGGGGACTGTGGCCCCCCAGTACTGGTGGTGCTGCATTAGGATGGTAGCCTTTGCGTCCTGGTGGGTGGAGAGAAGTAAAGCCTTCTTTCAAGGAAGAGGATTAAAAGATTAGGGAGGGGACAAAGGAAAAGACATGGAAAGAGATAGAAGACAGGACAGAAGATAATAGGGAAGGAAGGTGCAGAAAGGAGCAGCAGGGAGGCTGGAGGTCTCAGAGCTGCCGTTGCCATGTAAGGCAGCAGGACAGGGAAGGAAGTCAAGCTGTGGGCTTCCATCACCAACCCAGGCCAGTGAGGAGCCTGGGGAAGCATGATGGAGAAACTTGTGACCTGTGTGAGCTGTCTTGGAAATGTGATACTTGAAAACTTAGTTTAGTTTTGAAACTGCGAAGTTTGGAAGTCTTTTGGAGAACTGAAGAGAGTTTGCTGTGTTGCCATTTTCAATGTGAGACGTCTGAAGTGCTTGTTGTGTTGCTGTATTGGGTGAGTTTTGATGATGCCGGGCTTTGGAGTTGGAGCTGAAAGAATGCCAGAGCAGTGCCTCTTGGAGAAGAATTGATGATGCCATCCTGGTCTTCCTCGTTGGATTTGAATCCTTTGCTTTCAAAGAAGGATCCACAATGCCATCTTGGCTTCCTCTGGCTTGGAGTGAGTGGAACTGTCTTTGAAGAAGGAACAGCAGTGCCATCTTAATTCCTTCATCCAGCTTAAGATGGGGCAGCCACCATTTTGTGGACACACATGGCTGGCTGCTGCAGCCATGTGCTCTTTGGACTAGAGACTGGACTGTGTGGTAAGATTACCAAAGGGGTTCCCTTGTACCCCTCAGTGAATCTTGTCTAATTTGTCTTTTGATAAGTAAATTTGTTTTTGCCTCCCTCTTAAAGCTTATGTGGTCTTGCTACTGCATGCATGGGCTGGGAAGAACCTAGTGTGTGACTGGCTTTAAAGGGCCAGCTGCTCCCCTCTGTAAGTTTAGTTAAGCACCTAATTTTACTTGCTTTGTCACCTGATACCAAGATGACCTACAACAGATCTACACTTACAATGTTCCCGGGGGCCAGGGAACCAAACCCCTGATGCAGTGATGCAGCAACACCAGTGAAGCAACCCCCTACCACAAAGGGTGAGAAAAGACTCAGAGATGGAGCTATAACCCCATTCAGAACTGCAAATCAGGAGAGAGGAGAGGAAATGGATCATTTACCCGCCAGAGTTTGTGCCTTCTAGGGGACCGCTCTACCACAAATGGCTGGGAATTGTGAGCCCAATCCCAGAAGCCAAAACAATAAGATTTGGAAACAGCAAATGGAACAAACATTGGATTGGAGGAGACAGCCAATATGAATGAGGAGGCATGAAGCAAAGCAATGTAATCACACAGGTCTGGAGAAAAGGAGATAATCATCTAATCAAAGGAAGTGCCACAACGAAGGAGCCAGGATAGCAGCTCCACAAACCCAACAACAAGGGGTTTTCAGACAGGCTTGGACAAGTTACCCACTATAAAGCCACCCCCAGAAATCTAAGCAGCAAATAAAGGACATCACACCAGAAAGGAAAGAGAACAATGGTCCAAACACCAATCAATGACTCACAGGAAAAGGGAGGTGGGAACCACCAGAGGGGGGGAGGGGGGTAGTGGGAAAAGGATGGGTCATAACTATACAAATAAGACCAAGATTGTATGCAGAAAGTAAAATTAAATCAAAAATTCACCAAAAAAATAGAAGAAAGATAATCAGCCCATCTCATGAATCTGTTGTAGAGCTAATAATAAATTGTAGCTATTATATATGCAGAGAGAGCTCTAGATAATGTTCACTTATATGTTAACAGCAGCAAAATTTGGGGATGGTTTTACAGTTTTTCTTTTTCCTTTCTATATTTCTCTAAGATCGCTTCAAAGAATTTGCATTATTTTATATATTTCTACAGCAACTCATTATAGCTCTTTTCACTTTGGAGAATTATGATCAGAAGAAAAAAAATGAAGACATGTAGATGCTGGAGAGGAAAGGAAATTTATTCCTCATCTTCTGGGTTCTTTGGACTCGTAGAGAAGTCAAATTAATATCAGATGGATTAGTAGGAGAAAAGAATAAAGCTCATTGCACATTATGAAGATTCTACGTGGATGCAGATTCTAAAAAAAAAAATAGGGCAGAATGGGAGTATATATTCTGAACTAAGCAGTGGGTGAGGGCATGGGGCTTCAGGTGGAGAGAAGACTCTATTGTTGAGGGGTAGGTAACTTGTATAACAAAGACTAGACACCCTATAATTAGATGTTTGCCTGACCGTGTAGTCGGGTTCTATGATATAAAGGTTATTTCTGACAAAAATTCTACTTCTAGGTAATGTCCCTCATTTTGATTTCTACAGGTTGTTAAGAGAGTGGTAAAAGCTTCTTAAGAGACATCAGGGCTTCCAAGGACTTAGCTCAAAATAATCCAAAAGCCAAAGTGACTTGTCTCAGGAAAACCTGTTCTGAACATCTTGGGGAGGCCTATCCTTCATAGGAAAAAGAAGAGAAGGTGAAGTTGGAGAAAGGGCTGTGCGAGGATAAACAGATGACCCTAGAGCAACCCTCTTTCCAAGGCTGCAGTTTAGAGGCCTGGCCCATCTTCCTATGTCCTTTGCCAGACTCCTGCCAAATCTGGGAACTCTGTACTCTTCTCTTGAAGGGAAGTTTCTGTCTGAGAGACAGTTCTTGCAAAGATGGAAATGATTCATTGAATAATGGGAGACTGGCAATATCTTTATATATTAAAAAAAAAAGTTCAGTGGCACTTTTGGCCTACTGGAGAGAGATTAAATCTGTCTATTTAGAGGCAAATTTGATTTATATCAAAACTCTTAAAATTATACATACACTTTAGCCGAGCAATTCCACTTTTAAGAATTTTTTTCTAAGGAAATAATCAGAAATATGCAAAATGATTAGCAATGTGAATAATGTGAATATTCACTATTATTGTTGTTTATAATAGTGAAAATTAAGACATGACTTCATGTCCAACAATAGAATATTACATAAATTAACCAGCTTAATTCAATGGAATACATGATCTTCTCTAAAGCCACTGTTGGGGAAGTATACGTTTTGTCATGGTGAAATGTTCACAATATGATATCAAGTGAAAAAGAAAGGTCCCCAAATAAAATAATCCTAATGTAAAACTTACAGTGCATTTTTACCAAAACAAAAGACCACAAGGATTAAAATAAAGTGTGAACAACTTTTTGTCAGAAATAAATGTAATGTTTTTCCCTTTGTCTACTGAATATATGTCACATGTGACATAAAAAATAAAAAACATTACAAGTTTTACTGTAGAGATACCAAGAACACACCCACCTGCCTTCATCACCTGATGCCATTAACTTCACAAAGACATGTATCCCATCTGCTTCAATACATCATCATGATCCCTGCACCTGGCATAGTTTCTAATGTGTGGAAGTTCTTTAAAAATATTCGTTGAATGAACAAACAAATCAAAGTGTGAACAACAAAGTGATGGTAACAGGGGGGCCCAAGTTGAAGGAGAAACTCACCACCTACTTTGTATCTAACTGCTTGACCTCCATGCAGATCTGGTGGTGGAGCTCCCTGGGGCAGTCATCTCTGAACCGCTTACCTCGCCCTGTCCCTAGTAGAGAGAGCTTGATGAATGTTGCATGAAAGTAGAAATGATGGTTCATCTTCCTCCTATTGGGCCAACTTCTATATACTTTTCCTGAAGCAGATAAAAGAGCATATGCTGGAAGTAAATCATGTGCAAGAACAGATACAGTGGTTGTTGCAATAGGAAATATTGCTAACTGGGATTAAGTTTGTTGTGATAAAGCAAAAAGAATGGCTTTTAAAAAAAGCAAAAGTTAATTTCTCTCTTAATGACCAAGAAATCTAGAGTTTGAAGGGAGATCCATGGTGCCAGGGATGCAGATTTCTTTTATCTCTTTGCCACAGTTTGGCAGTTTTACCTCAGAGTTCAATATAGTCCCTGGAGTCCAGGTCTTTTCTTTCTTAGGCTTTTATTTTTAAATTAAAGTATGTTACATGTCTAAGCATGTTGCATATTTAAGTATTTAAGTGAGAAACATGTTACATGTTTCAAGTGTGTAGTGTATCCCTGAGAATAAACAGGTGTATATACTATATTAAACTCACAATTAAAAGTTCCGATCGGTTTCACTGGCATTATAGGAAACAGGAAGGTATTAGAAAAGAAAGGCACAACCTAGAAGTTGCATAGGTGAGCTCCACTATGTCCCAGAACTGTGTTAAGGAATTGAATAATTTTTATTCTGGGATCCTTGTCCCCAGACAGTAACTAGGGGGGTTCTCTTCCTGTAGAAGGTGGGGAGAATTAGCATTGGGAAATGGCTGGCTGTTTCTCCCATTGAGGCGCCCTCAACCAGTCCATCACTGACCAGCCTGAGTGGAGGCAGGGTCAGTGCAGCATCTGTGTGATGAACTAGACAAAATCACATGACAGAAGCTTATCATTAACCAGAGGCTGGGGTTGCTGCAGATAAGCACCTCCTGACAGATGGCACCCTTTATAAGTTGTTCTTTCATGCACATTTCCATTTGCAGCACAGTCTCTGCAATTGGTGCAGGGGTGACCCGGGTCACTGATGCCCTGTCCAGCAGAGCCGGACAATAAATGCAAGTCAGCAGCTTTCTTGCTGCAGTGACTGCCCAAGTCCTACAGATCCTGCCTGAATGGCGTTCAAATCATCAGAAACATCAAGATACCATGAGGGAGTCTAATTACATAAATGAGGAAAGAAACAGGCCAAACACAGGCCAAGCTTCAGAGCACATCTTCACCCTTGGGAGGCCACGGTGTGCTGTCCTTTTGACACTACCATGGGACTGACTGGCTACT
>PVHY01020349.1:0-25708 GCA_004024945.1 Uropsilus gracilis | reverse complement strand
AAGGGACCTCAATGTGGGTACAAAGGGACACCTGTGCTCAAATGTTTAATGCAGCACTATTTATAATTCCAAGGACTTGGAAGCAACCTAAATGCCCCAAAACAGATGACTGGATGAAAAAAGCATGGTATATACACACAATGGAATATTACACATCAATTAAAAATAACAAATTTGATGATTTTATGATAACATGGATATACTTAGAAGAAATCATATTAGCAGAAACAAGTCAAAAAGAAAAAGACAGAAACTAAATGGTTTCATTAATATATGGGATATATGAAAAAAATAAACAAAAGCCACGAGGAAAAGTCAAAACAAGCTAACCACCAAAATGAAGCACACGACTTCGGCAGGGGGGAAAGGAGGGAAACAGTGGGGAGGGTGGGGGGCTGAATCCCTGGGATTACAAAGATGTGAAATTTATATATAAATAAATTTTTAAAAAAACGAGGGTGTATCTGCATAAACAGGCAAAAAAAGGTAAAACCAAGGTGCATCTGCATTCCTCAGATTGAAACAGGGTGACCATGAAGGTCTTTTTACCTTTACTTTAACACATGACCTGCTTCTCTCTCTCCGAAGCAGGCTTTAAACAGTTTGCATTAACGATTGCCTTTAACTTTAAGTAGATACACCTATGCCTGCTTCTATCCCTAGGAAGCAGGCTACAAGCAGGCAATTAGCATTTTTACTGTACCTGTCTACTATTGATATGCAAACATTAGCTACCAGCTTCTCTCTGCTTTTTTTTCCATTTTTAGACTTAAAAAGAAAAACTTAAAAACAGAGTTTAAACTCTACACTCGTGGGTTCTTTCCACCATCCCCAGCCTTCTCAGCCAAAATACCAAACCAATGCAAGACTATCTGTGCAGGCTAATTTATTTCTAACAAAGTGATTTTTAATTATCCTAATAACTACACAAGAAACATGTAAGGAAAACTCTAATTACTTTAACATTGTCTAAAATCTTTCTCAGCATTGTCCAAAGTCCTTTCCCAGATTGCCCAGAAATCCTGTCTCTCAGTCCTGATCATCTCACCAATGTTTAGTCAGAGTCTATCTCCAGACACTTGAAGGCATGTTTCTTTGGCTGCTTTCTTGGCTTGTTCCTCCTTATCTTCCACGCTGTGTTCTCCTTGTCACCTTCAGGTAGCAGGAACTTTATGGTACCGGACCCAACCAAGTTTACTTTCTTTTTAGGCCTGTCTTGCACAGCCTCTTGCAGACACAAGTTAAACTCAGCAAAACAAACTCCAACACGGAGTTTAAATCTGCAAACTCCTTAACTTCATTCAGCACACATGCCAGCCAAAGGCTATAGGCCCCTAGGCCTGGCCATGTCCACATGGCTCACATCTTTACAAGATGGCCAATTCCCATCTCTCCTCTATTAAACCTCTCTCTCTATCCAATCTCCATATTGCCTCTAAATCAAAATTTAAATCTAAATCCTTTTCTTTGTTTACACACCCTTTATATATCCTAATTTCTCGCCTTCCAAAAAACCTGTTTTACCTCAACCGTTTACTTTTTTCTCCCTCTGCCTCTCGCTAAAGAAAACTTCCCACTAAGGTCATTTTTACATTTTAGCATCTATCCTTAAAATCTACAATCTTAAAACAAAAAACAATGAAGGAGGGGGGTAACACACCTTATCAAGATGGGAGTAATTAACACCAGATAGCTGTCTGGTGTCAAGATAAACTTAATGTAACATCTTGTAAATTCCGCTGATTCTGGACATTGGTATATAAACTCTAAAATATCAATAAAATGGGTCCTACCTCCCCCCAAGATACAGCCACTGTGCCAGTGGGTGCCAGGTTGGACCCTAGCTCAAGCTGGCCATAAAGGCTTCTTTGCTTTTACGTCACATAATTATGGTCTTGTGTCATTTGTGGGGCTAATTCTAAACTCTAACAAAACATGTTTTAAAGAATTTATTGCATAATGAAATATAGAGGGGAAGAGATCTGTCAAGAGTCACAGAAAGATGAAAAGCCTTTTTCTCTGACTCATGTGGATTTCAAAAGTCTAATCTATTCCTTTTGAGTTACTGCTACTTTTTTTTAATCCTGAGGCTAGCTACTCCTTAACTAATTTGTTTCCCAAAACCTATTTGGATTTATCAGAGTAGCAACTTACATAGCAATTAACCATCACCTCTTCCTCAAAAAACAGTATTTCTGAAGAATGTAGAGGTGAATATAGAAAAATCAGTAACTGTGAAATGAAAAGCTGAGCATACATGTCCTATTATGTGATCACTATTATGTGATAAATGTGATGGGATTATGAGTATATGAGCAGCAAAATGGCTACTGTCACCTATTGCATCTTCCATTATTTATATCTTTTGACTATTTTAATTGGTGTTTTTAAAAAATGGTTACAAGTCAGTGTAATAAGCCAGGCAAATACTTGTTAGTGATTCATTTTTTAATCATCTAAACTAGAGTTCCACAGACTAAGATTTGCAGGCATAGTCTGACCCTCAGTGTGTTTTTGTAAATATCTGGAATACAAGTTACGTACTTCCATTCTTATATTGCCTGTAACTGCTTTTACATAATGACAGCCAAGTAGAATAGCTGTGACTGAGACCATAAGGTAAGCCTAAAATATCTATTATCTGTTACATTATAGAAAATGTTTGCCAACCTCTGGTGTAAATGGTTGTGTCATAGTGGTCCAGGAAGAAAATTATCCTCTGTGGTCACAAACTTCTACTCTTTCTGATAGGGTGTGCTACTCCTCCCCACCAATGTCTCCTGTTTAAAATTGCAGATTTCAAGGACAGATGCTAAAATGTGAGAATGACCTAAGTTGGAATTTCCCTTCAGGGAAATGAAGGGGGAGAAAGAAGTGAAATGGTCAAGGTGAAACAGGTTTCCTGGAAGGTGGGAAATCAGGGTATATAAAGAGTGTGCAAACAAAGAGAAGGATTCTAATTCGAATTCTGAAGGCAGATGGAATATGGAGATCGGAATTGGCCATCTTGTAAAGATGTGAGCCATGTGGACATGGCCTGGCCTGGGGGCCTGTAGCCTTTGACTGGCCCAGGCTGGCAGCATGTGTGCTGAATGCAGTTAAGGAGTTTGCAGATTTGAACTCTGGGTTGGAGTTTGTTTCACTGAGTTTGATTTGTGTCTGAAAGAGGCCGTGCAAACGTTAGGAAATGCTAATGAACAGTGTATGTAACCTGCTTTGTAGGGAGAAGCAGGCAGATAGGTGTATCCAGCTAAAGTTAAAAGTAAATTGCTATTGAACTGTTTGGAGCCTGCTTCAGAGTGAGAGAAGCAGGCCTGCAGGTGTTTAAAGTCAGGCCTGTATGTGTTTTAAGTGAAGGTAAAAAGCCTTTCATGGTCACCCACTTTCAGTTGGCGACTCCAGAGGCTGCCATCATATGGTTAATTAACACAAGGGAATAAAACCCTTTCGTTAATTACCTTAACAGCCAACAGTCAAAAGGTAGATGGTAAAGTTACAGATGGTAAAGTTAACTATGATAAGTGCATACATGGATCTGAGATGGACAGGTTTTGTAATGTACCTCTTTGTGGGGATTCTGTGGGCATGCAGTTCAAAGCCCTCTGTGCATGGTGGATATGTGATTAGGATAAAGTGCTTGCTTATGCCAAAATGATTAATTGATGAAGAGGAAAGTGACAAGTTTAATGTAAATTTGCCTGACAAAATCCAGTATGTATTTAAAGAGCCAGATTTGCCGAGAGTTTGGAAGTTCAGGAAAAAGTAGTAAACTATTCAGTATAGATTAAAGATTTATGCAGCCATGACAGTCTTAATGAAGTTGGGTACCTTGTGTTCCACAGGTTACATGACTTGGTTTATCCCTCTTGGATACTTGGATACTTGGTAAATGCCCATTTCGTGAAATGATGTGTGTAGTGGCTAATGTTGAAGTCTTATGTTTTGCTAGGGGTATTGCAGTTTTTGCCTAATTGTACCAGAAGTTTTGCCTGTGTTTAAATGGATAGTGGTTTGATAAATTGTTTAACTGGTATTAATGTAATTGCATGTTGTGTTAAAGTGGATATTGGTTTGATGTATACTTTATTACTGATATAACTGAATGTTTTACCTGGTACATGTATTGTATTTGCAAGTTGGATTGAGAAATGGGTTTGTTTTAGAGTTTATTTTTATAGATATAAATTTTTTTTTTAAGATCAGAGTGGGGAATGGAAGGGGTGTCCTACCCCTACCCCTCAATGTCTCCTGTTTAAGATTGTAGATTTCAAGGACAGATGCTAAAATGTGAGAATGACCTGAGTTGGAATTTCCCTTTAGGGAAATGCAGGGGGAGAAAGAAGTGAAATGATCAAGGTGAAACAGGTTTCCTAGAAAGTGGGAAATCAGCATATATAAAGGGTGTGGAAACAAAGAGAAGGATTAGAATAAGGATTCTGATTCGGAAAGGCAATATGGAGATTGGGTAGAGAGAGGGATTCAATGGAGGAGAGATGGGAATCGGCCATGTTGTAAAGATGTGAACTGTGTGAGCTTGGCCATGTGGCCACCAGGGGCCTGCAACCCTTGGCTGACCCAGGCTCTCCTCCATTGAACCTCTCTCTCTATCCGATCTCCATATTCGAATCTCCATCCCTTTCTTTGTTTCCACACCCTTTATATACCCTGATTTCCCGCCTTCCAGGAAACCTGTTTCACCTTGACCATTTCACTTCTTTCTCCCCCTGCATCTCCCTGAAGGGAAATTCCAACTAAGGTCATTCTCCCATTTTAGCATCACCTGTCCTTGAAATCTGCAATCTTAAACAGGAGACAATGGGGGGGGCACATCCTATCACTCTGACTGGACATTGGTGAGATGATCAGGACTGAGAGACTGAGGATTTCTGGCAATCTGGGAAAGGACTTTGGACAATGCTGAGAAAGGTTTTGGACAATGTTAAAGTAATCTGAGTCTTACTTAGATGTTTCTTTTGTAGTTATTAGGATGATTGGAAATCACTTTGTTAGAAATAAATTAGTCTGCACTGATAGTCTTGCATTGGTTTGGTATTTTGGTTGAGAAGGCTGGGGATGGTGGAAAGAACCCATGAGTGTAGAGTTTAAGCTGTCTTTAAGTTTTTATTTCTTCTGCAGTTTTTGGAGCTGAAGGCAGAGAGCAGCTGGCTGGCATTTGCATATCAATGTTAAAGGTGATATGTGTAAATGCTAATAAACTATAGCCTGCTTCAGAGAGAGAGAAGCAGTCATAGGTGTATCTACTTAAGTTAAAGGCAATTGCAAAGGAACTGCTAGTAGCCTGCTCTTGAGAGGGAAGCAGGCCTATATGTGTTTCAAGTTAGGTCAGAAAGTCCCTTTGTGGTCACCCACTTTCATTTCCTCTCAGTCCCACTAGGCCCATTTGACTTCCACAAATCTTCCCATTTTTCAATTACTTTTTTTTTCTAGTAAATTTACACCTTCTGTTTACACATCTTTCTCTATTAAGTCACCATTACAATTCTATTCCCAAATTTATTTTACCTAAAGTAAACTGGTCAGATGGGGCCCAATTTCTGCTTTAGTCACAATGAATAATTTTTCAATCAAAAAATTCAATTCACTTACAATGAAAAAATATGACTGAAAGAAGTTTAAATATTTGTTTATCATGTAAAAAAAATATGTCCAGAGGCCAGATGCAGTGGCACACATCTTTAATCCCAGTCTAGAAGGGAGGCCAAAGTTAGTAATCGCTTGAGTCCATGGATTTGAGACTACCTCAGGCAACATAGTGAGACCTAGTCTCAAAAAAAACAGCCGGGCATTTTTCAAATTTTTTCAAAATTTTTCAAATTTTCAAATTTTTCACTTCAAATTTTACATTATAGGAGACATCCTTCTCTGGTTTTCTATAACACACAAGCACAGTTGGTAGCAGAACTATTCTTATTGAAGTCTAGCCAAAAATGTATGTTCTTACTTCTAAAATATTTAATAGAAAATATGTGTGTAATTCAGTTTAAGGTTTAGGTACCCTCTTGTACCCTATTTTAAGGGATTTTAAGGCCCTAGAAATATATGATCACAGTCAAATGTGTTTGTGCTATTAACAAGAAGACTACAATTTGTTTTAGCCCTCTAGCTGTCTTCTCTGTACTAGGAGTGGCTTATCTGCTCTCCCCCATCAACCCCTGAATGTGTGCTTGGGCCAAGTTCGTCCCTACCCCCTCCTTAGTAAGGAGCACCCCTTGGCTGCTGCCAAGGGCACACTGTCTACTGTGGTGCTGAAACAGCCAAAAGACATTGGCAGAGAAGAGCCTTGACGATGCTTGAAGACATGTTTCTTTCGCTGCTCCTTTGGCTTGCTCCTCCTTGTCTTCCACACCGTGTTCTCCTTGTCTTTCAGGTAGCAGGAACTCCATGGTGCTGAACCAGCAAAGTTCACTTTCTTTCTAGGCCTAACTTTTGCACAGCCTCTTTCAGAACAAGTCGAACTCAGAAAAACAAACTCCAACACAGAGTTCAAATCTGCAAACTCCTTAACCACCTTTACCACATATGCTGCTAGCCCAGGTCAGCCAAGGGCTGCAGGCCCCTGGTGGTCCCATGGCCAAGCTCACATGGCTCACATCTTTACAAGATGGCTGATTCCCATCTCTCCTCCACTGAATCTCTCTATCCAATCTCCATATTGGAATCCCCTGAATGAATCTTTCTCTTTGTTTTCGCACCCTTTATATACCCTGATTTCCTGCCTTCCAGGAAACCTGTTTCACATTCTTTCTGCATCTCCCTGAAGGGAAATTCCAACTAAGGTCATTCTCACATTTTAGCATCTGTCCTTGAAATCTACAATCTTAAACAGGAGACAATGGGGGGGGGGTTTAGCACACCCTATCACTTGGTAAGGAGCATCCCTTGGCTGCTGCTAAGGGTACACTGTCTGCTGTGGTGCTGAAACAGCCAAAAGACACTGGCAGAGAAGAGCCTTGACGACTTGGTAGCTCCACCTCATTCCTAGTCCAGCTTCCAAACCAGAGCCATTTCAAGGGACAGTGATTGATACTGCAGCTCAGCACACTGGGCCTGCACTGCACAGTAGGGAAGGCTGGCTCTGAAGCTGGAACTGGAACCCTTTTGGGGGGAATCATCATTGGTTTTGCCCTTTTCCGGAGCAGTGCTCTGAGACTTGCCATCTCAGAAGCCACGGGGCTCTTTTCTATGACCATTCTCATCCTCTTCTCCATGTGAAGGAATGGTCTCCACCTCCCATCATTCTTTCTCCCATGTCCCCTCTGCCCTGTACCTTTTATGGAACCCTCCCTAGCAACCTGGGAAAAGTGGGCAGCTCAGGGTTCAACAAAAAAGACAAATCAATATTGCATTAATAAAAGTAATAATAACAAAAACTGTAAGTAGTGTTCCAAAATCCGGCAAACTTCAAGTTCCACAAAATCTAGACCAACTCCTGATCATTTCTGTAGTTTTTCAGTTATGGAATTCCCATTTGGCAAGCCACAAATAGACAAATGATTTTGATGGTTCATGAAGTGTTTTTTTGTTTTTTGGTTTTTTTTTTTGAGACTAGGTCTCACTATTTTTGCCTGTGGAACCATAGGCTCTCGTTTCCTGGGGTAACACAAACTCAAGCAATCCCCAGCCTCAGCTTCCCAGGTAGCTAGGATTACAGGCGTGTGCCACCATGCCCAGCTATTTTTTGGAACTAGGTCTCGCTACAGGCCCCAGGTGGGACTCGTACCACAATCCCTAGCCCCGGCCGCTTCATAGGCTGAAGCTTACAGGCAAGAGCCACCGTGCCCGGCCTATGAAGTTTTTCTATAAGGGAAAAGATCGCTAATAGAATTGCCAGATCAAAAGGATTTAAAAAATAAAAAATTTATAGGTATTCTCAGATTGCCTTATAAAATGTTTGTACCCAATGCCTTATAAAAAATTTTGTACACAATTTCTCCAACAACAAATACAGAAGCTCACTTCCCTTTATAATTCTGGATGTTTACATGCATAACTCTCCGCTAGCAAAAGTTTTGGTTTACACCTAACTGTTCTCCCAGTGTAGGTATTTATAGTCCCCTTTCACTCTCAAAATGGCCCTAGTTTGAATGATGGATGGTCATCCTACTGTCATCAGTCTTTTAAGTTGTGTTGTCTTTCCAGTAAATATCATTTTAACCTCCAGGGAAACTACAAACCTCTGAATGGTATCACTTTTTACTTGCCCTCTCCCTATTAAATTACACTAATTACTTTGGTAGCCATAGAACTATGGAGTATCCCTCCAGATAGGAACATTTTTTTATGTGTAGGTGGTAATATAAGTATGTATGCTTGTCTATCTTCTTGAAAGTCAACCATATGTAAGTGTACAAACACACATGTTCACACGTGTACACAAATTTGCTTAATGTTTTAATTGAAATGCAAGTCACTAGCTGTTCATCATCCAGCATGTTGTCAATGTTGTAAGAAGGTCTTGGCATTGGATCAAAGATAAAGCATAATGACTTTTATGTGCTTTCAAGAACAAAAATTCTTTAACTACAGTAGTAGCAGTTGACACTTATTGAGGACATATTGAGTGTCAGGAATAATTCTAAAAATTTTATTTGCTATATTCATATTGTCTTCAAACTAACTTAATGGCTAAATTACATTTATTAGATAATATTGAAAAATGAGTAAACTAAGGTACATATAGGTTAGCTTAGTTGTCCAATATGACAGAGTAAATGGAAATTCAGTCCAGATTTTAGCTCAGGCAGCCTTACTGGTAAGCTGTTATAGTTCCCTTTTCTTCTGTCTTCCACTATGTTTTTAAGCATTCAAAATTTATCCACATTCACATATTTGATTTATCCATATTTTCTTATCCTTCTTTCTTATTCTTATGCTGATTGGATCTCTGTAAATTTCCTTAGGCGGGGCAGAAGAAATATGGAAAAATGCATGCAATAAATTTGAAAACTTACCATTGGAGAAACTTCCTTCTCTCTCTGGAAGAGCTCTTTTAAGTTGTCTCTATATCATGCACTATGAAAAAAGAATATCAATTTGCATTTTCAAAATCTAAGAAAACTCATGATAACTTACTAATTTTTAAATTATGAATATAACATTTATAAATGATATATCACTCATAAATGATATATTCATGTATATGATTTCTATGCTGAGATTTTTAATTACTCCTATTTTAATACTTAGAACGCAAGCAACTTCAGGTATTACCAACTTCAACTATATGTTAAACAAAGAAGAAAAGGTCAAATATTTGGTAGTGACCACAAGATTAGTTGTCTCCAGAAAGCCTGTGGATTCTTAGTCCATCTCTACTCCTAGAAAATCATCTACTGAATTCATTTTCTAGAGAAGTATGGACAAAGAGAGGTGACATTATTGCCCCTTCTAGAAACTAGCTCTCTGTGTGAGAAGCATTGTGGTCAAACAGACACAATCATGTTTCTCAACTTGATTCTTAGTCAGTCAGTACAATGGCTAAGATGACATTAATCATTTGGGGGAAAGCCTGCAAAGTATTTCTTCAGGTAAATATCATCTTCTGTTGAGTTGCTTTTGATTCTTCCTTATCAAAACTGTAGTTTTACTCATCCAAAATGATATTAGAGTAAACAAGATTGTGTCTTAGAAATAAGAACAAATCTGCTGTCATGTTTCCTACTCATATTTTAATTTTGAAGACAGTAACAAATAAGGAAAAAACTTCCAGTTGTTAGTTTCTGAAGGTGTATAAAACATCCAATCAAATGAACTAAAACACTTACTAGGAGTGCTGCTACGGTGAAGATAAATTGACTGTTGTCTTCCACCAATATTGACTCGAGTTCTATTCAAAATGGTGGTGAATTTAGAATTAGGGAGATTAATTTCTCAGGATAGTTAAGGCTATAGTTAAAATCATTTTATTTAACATATTTTATTTAATATAAATATATAGCATTATATTAATATAACTTATATTAACAAATAGTTGTATAAATATAATTTTTACAAATTCAACATAAAATATAACTATATTAATGTAATGCTATGTATTTTACAGTTAAAATCATTAGATAAAGATTTTCACATTTTTTTACTACCACTGCTTTATTGCATTAAATTCTCCCTTCATTTCTCTACCAGAATTAGTGTTTGGTTAAGAACAAAACAATTAAAATGAGTTGGATATTACTTAAAATTTCAACAAATTATCAATAGAATTAACAGCTGCTATTTATTTGTCTGTTTTTCCCTTTAGTAGAATATAAACTCAATGAAGGCAAGGATTTGAACTTTCGTGTTTACTTATATATCACTGGTGACAGCAACACTAAGGTGTTACTGAATAAATATCTGCTGAAATAGATGAAAGAAAGGGTGATTCTAGGACCCAACCAGGATTCTTAGATTATGAAGTGCAATAAAGTTCGTAATAATACAAATTCAAAATCATATAGCACTCCTGGAATTAAAAAGGTTTAGGAGATCTCTAAAAGAAATTGAAAAATATAAGACGAAAGAGAGTGGGGAGAAAGCACAGCTAAACAGAACAGAATACAATTGTTGGAAGATATTTGCAAAGGCTTTTCCTTTTAAACTGAAAATAAAAGAAACTTTAGTAATGGATATTTGTTCACACTCCTACTCTCTTATGGATAGAATGTGCCACTTTAGTCTTAGGCACTGTACAAAAAAGTCATGGCTCTTATGAGGTGCCAGGATTCTAGGAAGAAAACATAAAAAAGAGTCATTAGTCATGTGTTAGCCCATTGGTTCTTCCTTCTAAATATATTCTTGTTCTAGAGGTAAAAATAAGAAATTATTTTCAATTTTATCCATATATGTTAATAAGGAGAGAAAACAAAAATTTTGGAGCCATAAAAATACAAAGCCCTAGACAAAGCAGAGGTCTCAATAAAGCAAATAAAGCAATTTAGCCAACCATTATCTTTTTTACTCACAGACTAGAATACAAATATTTTATCTATGGGTTTTTATACCTTGTCTATCAGTCCCTCTTGGAAAAGATATGCTATCTGAAGAAAGTTATACCACACTAGGCTGAAAGAATATATAGAGAAAAACAGCTCTCTTGACATACACAGATTATGGAAATACTTTCTAGATCTTCTGTGAACTTTTTGAAAAAGTTACTTGAAAATGTATTCCAGAACCAAAAGAATAAATGTTACAAAGAGGAAGATATGGAATAAAAAAAAAATAATTCCTCGTAGGAGTGAGGAATTATTAAGAACTAAATATTACGAATTAGAACACAAAGACAGAGAAACTTTAGAGGAAGAAATGAATATATTTTACGAAATGAAAGAGCACAACAATGGGAATAAAGGTATATGTGACCTTCCTGACAAGAAATAAAGAAGATAATTAAATACTCTATAAAATGCAAACACTGTATGGGAAAGTCACAATGTAAATAACCTGAAATGCAGCATGATTTAGAGAAATGGAGAGTAAGGAAAGAAAATGTATTTGAATCGCTTCTCGGCCTTTTGGCTAAGATCAAGTGAAAATGTATTTGATCTTGTCACTAGATAATTTTCTTTTGAGCAATACAAGTTAGTGAATAGAATTATATTTCTTATTTCCACTTTGTTTTTATTGAACAATATTTATACTATCATGATACATTTTACCATTTTATCAGTTTAAATAATTTTTTTAAGTTAAAACTATGAACATTTCAAGATAAATTCATAGTTACAAAGTAGAATGTAAATATATACTTGATAAGATCAGATGAGTGAGAAAGCTTACATTAGGAGAGAGAGGGAAGAGAGGATAGATAAAAATTTTTTATCTTAAGTAAAAGAAGTATTGATTGATATAGAAACAAAGGACAATTGTTTACTGAAAGTTAAGAAGATAATAACAGAAGGAATATTAATAATTGTAAGAGTTGATAATAAAAATAGTCATAATTCAAAAACAACAGTGATACCCACTAACAGCAAAATAACAGAAATATATGGACAATGCAAGATAAATTTTCCAGGTTTCATCATGGGGAATTAATAACTAATGTTTAATGTTAATAAATCATGAAAAGGAGATATAACCATATTGTTCAAGTAATAGAAATAACTAAAGCAAGAACTACAAATAGGATCATATTAAAAATTTTCTTTTGGTGAAGAGGTGTCAAGGGTGAAATGTGAGTGAGAAAGGCAAACTTTTCTTTTTCTTCACAACTGACTGTCCTTTCCAAATTTTTTTCTTCTATGGGTTTATTACTTTTATTAAATAAAAATTTCATAGTGAATAGTTTAGCATTCTCTTCAATGATTTTATTCCAAAGTGCTTTCTTACGAAGGATAAAATGAACATACGGTGGTTGGTGCAAGTGACAGATGCAGCAATACCAAGTAATGGCTATAATTAATATTGTAGCGAGTATAATCATCAGGATTCCAAACATGTCAACTGAAATGTATGAAAACAGATAGATATTAAGTTAACAGAAGATAATAATTTATTACACTTTTCTAGTACTATGTAGTCAGATTCTAAATATAAATTCACAAATTCTTATTAGAAATGATACAATAACATACATCACATCCAATAAAATCACCATTACTACAATGATCACTAACATTTGAAAATAACTGGATTGCTAACCTAAAGTAGCATTAAAGTCCTTTATTGTCCCTTGGCTTATTTTTTCATTTTTTTTATTACTTAATTCTCTTCAGGATACCTCAGTTTGTTTACATGAAAATATACAGGTAGAAGGGAATGAATTGTTGAATGCATTGTTTCCATTACAGCAGTTCTTTATCAAAGAGACAACCAGTGCTAGCTGGGAAAGTAGATTTCCAGCACCTGTAAACTCCCAATCTCCACCCCAAGTACTTATAATTTATCAGTCTGATATACCTGTAAAATAAAACTAGAACAGGGGAACAGGAGAGAAGGATTCCCATTTGTACTAAATATATGAATGCTACTTATTTGTATGCTCTTTACTACAAATAATTAATTATTTAAGTGCACTTGATAGCAACTGAAGAAAAAGGGACTCAAGGACCCATAAACCACTGATTGCTTTAGATGGGATTTTCGCTTGCAGTTAGAGTTCACCTGGAAAACAATTTTTTTCAATTTTTCTAAAAACTTCTGAAAATGTTATGGTATTTTACCATATAATAAACCAAAATTAGAGTATAGGTATGCTATAAAGAGTTTGGTGGTTAATGTATGTTCAGTTCTAGGGACATATCTTTCTTCTGAAAGGTAATTTTCAGTAAAAATACATTTATTCAGGAAGAAGTTAGAGTAATGCTACTGGATTTAAAATGTCCTCATCCTAGGACTAGTTGATAAATTCCTGGCATTCTTAAAACAGCACGAAAAACACAAACCTCCCTTCACTTGGTTATGGGCATTATACGTCAGATAATTTAATAAACATGACAGTATTTAACAACTGTGGTAAGGTACCCATCAATCAGAGTGAACTTTGACCCTAGTTTAAGCCAACACTGGCTAGAAACACCAATGCACCTATATCCAGGAATAAAAGATTTTCTATATGTTAATAAAGCAAATATAATTCTTATCCTCCAACTGTGGCAACTTACAGCAAAATGTTTTTAATTAAAAAATAACATAAGATTCAAATAAAGACAACTTACCTCTACAGTTTTGCCAAAATGTAGCACTCATTCGACACCCAGAATATGGAAAACAAAACCTGTGGCAAGCTTTTTCTTCACTGCACCAAAAACACTGAATTTGGGGGAAAATAGTGAAAGCAATGTCCAAATATAATAACAATAATTCCAGTAAGTTTTTAATATTAGTTCAATAAGTATTCAATAAATAACATCCATCATCAACATCAACATCATTATTGTTATAAGTTATTATTAGTATCATTATTTGATGTAGATGCAATTGATTTCTTGCCCAGATTCCCTTTACCAGGTCTATCTTCCCAAAGTTAAGCTGCAGTGAGTGTTGACTACCAATAGCTCAAACTGTCCTTATTCTTGAATTGTCTTCAGTGAATGGGGAACTCCTTGCCCTTCAGGTTATTTCTCTCATTGCCAGTGACTGATATGTAGGGTACTAAATACAGGAATCCTTGCTTCAAGGCAGTGACAACTCTGCTATGTGATTTTTTTTTTGTCCAACACTACCCATGGTTCAGACCAAGTGCAGACATCAGCCAAGATAACATCTTTGGGGGCTCTTGTTCCTTAGTCTTTCATTGGACCTTACAAAAGAACAGTCACCCAAGGACCCACATGAGCCTGAAATCCCCTTCTTAGACTCTGTGTTTAGGGAAATAAATCCAACCCAGAATCATAAGAATGTCAGTAAATAAGTTGCCCCACCATTTCCACCTTTTCCCCACTGTCTGAATGTTCTCTCTTTCCTTTGGGGATTCATCTTGCTACCTATGGAACTGGTGGTACTGACATTCAGCCTTGTCTCAATCTCCCCCGACCCCCTTCCCCACTGGTGGTCAGATCATGGGCCAATAAGAAAACTAAATTTTTACTCCCTTCGAGACTGACTCCAGATTCCTCCAAATCACTTCATGTTATATATTCTGAGACTTTCAGCCTTAATATCTTGCTTCAATATAAAGAACCACTCCTTAAACATTGAGTGAGAGTAGGAGATATATCACAGGCCAGTTTTGTTCCATGTTAACCAAAACTTAAGTCAAAGATTCAAGATTACAGTCCAGAGATATTGGCCTTGGTTTCCACTTCTCAGAGTTTCTACAAATCAAGTCCATAACATTTTGCCAGGTTTTAAAGAAAATGAATTGCCAGAAAGAAAAAGTGAACCTATCAGAAAAGAGTTTGTGGTTACTCATTGAGAGAGAGTTTTTCAGAAAAATAAATATCAGCATGGGGTAATCTCTGTGAGGCATAAAGTGTGACTTTATAAATTAAGGAGTAATGGTTATTTCCTATGAACTGTACAACAGATCAGGTAGGATCATCCACATAAACTGAGGAGGGGGTTAGAATTAAAAGAAAAATCTATGGGTCTTGTAACTTCATTCCTTTCTGTCCTAACCAGTTCAACAGTAAACTCTATGTGGATGAAACAAATGAGAAAGATGTGATTATGGAGAACAGCAAGAATGTGCTCTGATTTATTTTTTAAGTCGGTAGCTAAACTATCATTTAACTATTGAGAGAAAAGGAGGCAGAAAGAAAAAGAGAGGAAATTCTTGTGATGTGGCAAGTCTCATCATCATCATAACACTATGATTGAAAGCTATCATCCTAAAAAAGCAACAATGACACATAATGACTATGAACAGCAGTGCAATGCCAGCTACAAGCACTACATTTCATAGCATGGCTTCTGATATTTTATTTCTAATGGAAGAGAAAATATCAACAAAAATAAAATGCTTTTTTTTTTTTTTTTTTTTTGAGACTAGGTCTTGCTACTTTTGCCCGTGGAACCGCAGGCTCTCGTTGCCCGGGTTACCACGGACTCAAGCAATCCCCAGCCTCAGCTTCCCAGGTAGCTGGGATGACAGGCGCGCACCACCACGCCCAGCTATTTTTTTGGAACTAGGTCTCGCTACGGGCCCCAGGCAGGACTCGAACCGCGATCCCTAAGCCCCGGCCGCTTCATAGGCTGAAGCTTACAAGCACGAGCCACCGTGCCCGGCTTTAAAATGCTTTTCTTACATTGTGCTTATGAGCTATATGCTTGTGTGCTATGGGGTAGTACTGTAAATGAGTTGCTTTTTATAGGTTTGCTTTTGGTAAGAATATTTTCTATCTCCAGGAAGGCTAGTACTAATACTATTCAGAAGAAAATGTGTCAGATTCTGAAGTAGATCTTCTTACAGTTAAGAAGGATAAGCATATAATTTATTATTCAAGCAGAATATTTTGGAGAATGAAAAGCAATTGATATAATAATTTCATCAAACTAATAGAAACACCACTATAAAATAGGAGGGACAGGCACACCAAGACAGCTGTTCTTTGTCCACATAGTCCAAGAAGAATGCAAACAATCTTGGTTGTTTAAATTTTGACTCTCTCTCTGTCTGTCTCTCTTTCTCTCTCAGACACACATACACACACATACACACACACACACACACACAATCCAAATGGGAAGTAACAGACACTGTCACTGAATCTGGTATTCTTCCATTTCCTGGAAGATGAGGAGATCTTCTTATGAAAGATGATATCCTAATTTTGTGTTGACCATGTGGAATTATCTCTTAATTCATTTCTATGTGATAATGGAGATATTTTAAAGATTACACTTGACAATATATATCACTACTTCTGTTTGTAACTTTTTAAAGATGAAGCTCTCCCCTTACATAATAGAGTGTTTTGAATATGATTTGATCTTCTAATGACTCAGGTATTAATTCAGTTCAGTAGTTACTGTAGGCTTTTCTTGTGCTGGGAAATATGTGAGGAGTTAGAAATACAAAGATAAATAAAACATATGTATGTCCTCAGGGAACTGAGAATGGGGAAAAGGTGAACAATCAAACAACTTATATGACATGAGTGCTAATTTTAAAATGTACGTGTTAAAGACCCAAAGAAGAGATAGGTGAACTGGAGGAAGCACTGTATTCCTCTACCTGTAACTGGAAGGGTATGAATAGTAAGCATGGGTCAGAATGACAGAAATATCATCACTTAAGGGAGTGAAATTTATGCCTAGATTCTGTTTTCATTTACAAAACCAGAGACAAAGTCATTTATTGAGAATGAGTGTAGGATAATACTGAAATGTTGACGATGATAATAGAGTTTTGGAATTGCTGCTCTGAAAAAATTTTAGGACATCTGTTTATCAAAGGCAAGTAATATTTTGGCTCAGGTGAGAACAGAAATTGTGAATTTGTAGCTATAATTTTTTTTTTTTTGAGACTAGGTCTCGCTACTTTTGCCCGTGGAACCGTAGGCTCTTGTTGCCCGGGGTATCACAGACTCAAGCAATCCCCAACCTCAGCTTCCCAGGTAGCTGGGATTACAGGCGCATGCCACCACACACAGCTATTTTTTTGGAACTAGGTCTCACTACAGGTCCCAGGCGGGACTTGAACTGAGATCCCTAGCCCCAGTTGCTTCATAGGCTGAAGCTTACAGGCACGAGCCACCATGCCTTGTAGTTATAATCTTTTGAAGATTTTGATGCAGTATGCTCCAATAGCAATTAGGTAATACATTGCAAATTAAAAGTTATACCAAAGGATCAATTAAGACTGGAGTATTTGAGCCAACACAGTTAACTACAAAAAAGGTGAGGGCATTAAAAGTAGTGGTGGTTTTTGCGACCCCCAGTGAAATAATGAATCAAGGCAAGGACCATCCAGGCTGGTAACATCACAAAATGCTGGACATCAGACTTTAATAGTACTTCTGCCAAAAAAGTAAACTGAGTTGGCTTAAATCTAATGACCACTTTTTAGAAAATAGGAAAACAGGAAAAAGTAATACATGATAAGGTATAATGTGGGGATATGACCAGCAAAATTCAGACTGTGGGAAACCTAGCAGGATGAACAATTCCGTTTCTGCAAAAACTAAGTTGCAAAAGAAAGAAAAATGATAGAGAGAGAAGTAACTACAGATAAACAGATGTAAGAAAGATATTTGCAATGCAGAGACCTGATTAAAATGAACTTTAAAAATTTATGAAAAAAAGGGAAAGGTAATCATTTCCTGGGTGCTAATGATATTAAGCTTAGTAAATCATTATTAACTTTTAGTTATGATTATGGACTTAAAATATTTTATTTTATTTATTTATTTATTTACTTTTTGAGACTAGGTCTCGCTATTATTGCCCGCGGAACCTCAGGCTCTCATTACCCGGGGTACCACGGAGTCAAGCAATCCCCAGCATCAGCTTCCCAAGTAGCTGGGATTACAGGGGTGCACCACCACGCCCAGCTATTTTTTTGGAACTAGGTCTTGCTGCGGGCCCCAAGCAGGACTCGAACCGCGATCCCTAGCCCCGGCTGCTTCATAGGCTGAAGTTCACAGGCACAAGCCACCGTGCCCGGCCCTTAAAATATTTTAAAGCAAAGTTTTTTTCCTTATGTTTATCTATAAAGATATCAATTACAATTACAATAATATATTTACTACAATAGAAATTATAGTTAATAGAAATTACTATAATTACTAGAATGGCCCCCTCCCAAATTAGTGATTGCTTATCTCTGTGTCTTTAGCATTAACCTTCAATCCTCTGATACTAGTTCTAGTAAAATATTTTAGTGATGATGGCAACAAAGCAGAGGCCTTACAAGTCACACCATTTCCCTCAATATTTAAGATATTTCTGCTTTTTTGAAAATCTGATGTGAAAAATAATGTCAGAGGTCTAATCATCACAGAAGGGGGAAACTTGGTCACATGTGGTCATGGAACTACTGTGCCTTTCTTCTAGTCTCTAGACAACAGACTGGTAAGGAAATTTTTGCTGCTTCTTAAAGGGCCTATCTTTTCTTTGACTGATCAAAAAAAAAGCTTTCCAAAATCAGCATACTTTTCTCCAAGCAAAAATTTGTTTTGCTGTTGAGCATAATTTTCTAGAAGGGAGTACATGTTTGTGCTAAATTATTGCCATTGTTTATTCCTAGAAACCATTTCAAAGAATGGTTTGAAATACATCTTAATCACTACGATTACTCATTCTTAATATTTAAAAATGTGGAAAACAAAGTTTAGCATATCTTTTAGGCTACAATTGTAAATTGTGTGATTTTATAAAACTCCCAAGATAATTTCTACATAATGGAATTTAACTTACTTTTCTTTCTTCTGTGCACAATTTGCAATTATTCCTTTTAGCACATTCTACAAAGAAAAAAAGATTAAGTACAAAAATGTAAATGGAAAGCCATATATATAGCTTGATTTTACACAAAAATACATTTCATTAAGTCATTCCTTGTTCATGAAATATTGACCATACTCCAGAATTTTACTTCATTTTTTTTCATATATCTATACACTTTTCCCGCTGGTACTATTTCAATCCTAACTCTTATTTTCCCCACCATCATCCAGTTTTCATTAGCCAAGTATGTTCTAGGAAACAGCTTATAAGTAACAACATGGATAAACAAATTGGCAATGTCACCTTATTTTCGAAACATAATACTTTTAAAACCTCTTTTAGTAATTTCTTTGTTATTCAGACTGATTTTGTCAAGATATTCCTGTTTATCTAGTCCTTTAAATTAAAAAAAAAAAAGGTCTCCTTCTTGTTGTGCAATAAAGCTTTAAAGATTTCCCACAGGCCGGGCACGGTGGCTCATGCCTGTAAGCTTCAGCCTATGAAGTGGTCGGGGCTAGGGATCATGGTTCGAGTCCTGCCTGGGGCCCATAGCGAAACCCAGTTCCAAAAAATTGCTGGGTGTGGTGGCGTGCACCTGTAATCCCAGCTACCTGGGAAGCTGAGGTTGAGGATTGCTTGACTCTGTGATACCCCGGGCAACAAGAGCCTGCTTTCCACGGGCAAAAATAGCGAGACCTAGTCTCAAAAATAAATAAATAAATGAATAAACAAACTAACAAACAAATAAATAAATAAATATTTCCCACAAATGAGGATTTTCATTATTATTGTTCCATGGAAAATTAAATAACATAATTTATTATTTATTCATCTTTTATTTTTTATTCATCTTTTAATATATAATTTATCTTTTAATTTTTTAAGAAAAGAATACATTGAAGTATTTACCACCTTTTTAAATTATTTCCATTAAACTTATTTTTGACAGTGTTTTTAATGCATAGTATTTCATTTGAATAAATATCTTTTCTAGTATGTTTTCTTGGTGAAGTGATAGACAGTAAGTTATAAATCTTAGTTTCTGTACAAATAAAACAATTTATTTGATCTGCTTTACTATATCTTTTTAATTTACATATATTTCTATTTAGCATACTTTGTGAATACATATAAGTTAAAGAGGTGGACTTTCTTTACTAAATGAAATTCTGAACTTTTACAAACATTTGTTGCCAAACATATTTTTAAGGTCATCACTGTCAGTCTTGAAGTTGCTGATTGAACAGTCTTTTTTTCCCCAAATAAGGGAAACATATATTTCTCATTCTAGATATGTGGGATTGATAGGGGCACTGTAGTAAAATTGGGGGGTTGTGGTCCCAGCATGGTAATGCTACATTAAGATAGCAGCCATTGTGCCCTGGTGGGTGGAGACTTGGAGAAGGGAAGCCAAGCCTCCTCACAAGAGGAAGAGAGGGCATTTAAGAAAGAGTGTAGTTAAAGAGCAAGAGAGAGAAAGTTGGAGAAGGGAGAGAGCAGAGGAGCAACAGGGAGGCTGGAAGCCTGCTGCCTTGTGCAGCAGCAGGGCAGGGAAGGAAGCCACACTAAGGGGCTTTCATCTTCAGTCTGGGCTGGTGAGGAGACTGGGGAAGCATGTTGGAGAAACTTGTGACCTGTGTAAGCTGAAGTGGAAATTTGGAACTTGGAAATTGTTTGAAATGGTTGCTGCTGTTGTTTCAAGTGAGTCTTGGTGGTTTGGGGTCACTTTAGAGTTGAAACAAACAGAATCCTGGAGTTGTGCCTTTGGAGGAGGATCAACAGTGCCATCTTAGCTTCTTTATTTGACTTGAAAGTGATATAGTCACCATTTTGTGGGAGAATGTGGCTGAAGGACCTGCATGTAGCTTTTCTGACTAGAGACTAGACTATGTGGTAAGATTACCACAGGTGCCCCTTGTACCTTCAGTGACTCTTGTCTATTTTGTCTTTTAATGTGTAAATCTGTTCTTTTTTACTTAATAATTTATTTGTATTTATTTATTTAACATCTTTGTATTCTTCAGGGTTCACCCCCTATCTCCCCTTCCTGACTTTCCTGCCCTCCTTCTCTCTCCCCCGCTGAGTTATGTACTTTAGTTTGGTTGTTAGCTTGTTTTGACTTTTTCTCCTTGTTTTTCCTATATCCCATATGTTAGTGAGCCTGTTTGGTTTCTGTCTTTTTTTTTTTTTTTTTTGAGACTAGATCTCGCTATTTTTGCCCGTGGAACCACAGGCTCACATTGCCCAGGGTACCACAGACTCAAGCAATCCCCAGCCTCAGCTTCCCAGGTAGCTGGGATTACAGGTACGCATCACCACACCCAGCTTATTTTGGAATTAGGTCTCGCTACAGGCCCCAGGCAGGACTCAAACCGTGTTCCCTAGCCCTGGCTGCTTCATAGGCTGAAGCTTACAGGCACGAGTCACCATGCCCGGCTGTTTTTTTCTTTCTGACTTGTTTCTGTTAATATGATTTTTTCTAGGTCCCTCCATGTTATCATAAGTTCATCGAGTTTGTCATTTTTAATTGATGAGTGATATTCCATTGTGTATATATACCACATCTTTACCATCCATTCCTCTGTTTTGGAACATTTGGGTTGTTTCCATGTCCTTGCAATTATAAATAGTGCTGCTATAAACATCCGAGCACAGGTGTCCCTTTGTATAAGTATTGAGGTCTCTTCTGGGTAAATTCCCAGAAGAGCAATTGCTGGGTCAAACGTAAATCTGTTCTTGCCTCTTTCTAAATTGGTGTAATCCTGCTACTGCTCAGACAGGCTGGGATGAACCTGATGAGTGGCTGGGTTTAATTGGCCAGTTTCCTGTTTTGTTTGTTTTCTTACCTGATTTAAGGATTATTTTTTAAAAACACATTTCTAATACAGTGGATGAATTTTCAAATATCTCAAATATATAAAACTTTCCTTCAAAATGACTTCAGCAAATTGTACTTGAATAGGCAATGTGTGAGTTTCTGTATCCCGCATCTCCATCTACTAAGAATCACTGATTCAACTCATTGATGGTATAATAGTGCTGGTGCTTTCTTCCCTTCTTTCATCCATCCCCTGTCCTTTCCCCCTTCTCCTCCCTCTTAAACTCAGAACCTTCAGGATTTTTATTGATGTTCATTGTTTTTTGAAAGTGTTCATTATCAAATTGTTAGTTACAAAATGTCAAGCATTGTTCTTATTATTCTGACTTTGCTGCTCATTACTCTCTAAAATTCCTTCCATTTTATTGAAAAAAGCTGCATCTCATCCTTTCTTATGGCTATGTCAAATTCCATGATGTGTGTATACATACATATATATTTTAAAAGTTCAGAATGACAACAATTTACTAGGGAATAAAAGGAGGGGTTTGTTTTTATGCTTGGTCTATATTTTGGGGCACAATTTATAAGGAAAATGGGGCAGAATAGGACTAGAACACTTAGTTCTCTTGGAGTATATATATGAGATATGGTATGGGGAGGAGTGGGAGGGTGATCAAGAGGTTAAGAGAGAAATATATGGGAAAGATTACACCAAAGGAAGTAAAGCAGGTTCTATTTGATTCAGTTTCACCCCACCCCATTCCCTCCCAAAAGAGAGTCTTATTTCAGTGTAAAACTGAGAGCTTTGAATTTGGTTTTAGTAAGGAAGACTGATTCACTTACAGATACTAACATTCATTTAGAGTTTAGAAACCAGAAAAAGCCATAATTACTCTTAAAGTTTACATTTAAAAAAAAAAGGGGCAGGGGGCAATCTTGGCTTTAAAGGGCATTTTCCAAGTAATTCAAATCCTAGTCTTACTGTATCTATACAATTCCAATTTGGGTGAGTAATTTTCAGGTTTATGCATTCAACTCAGCAGGACTTTTGTTTCAAAATGTCTTCATTTGGGGAGTGCAATCAAGAGACATATCCAAACCAAAGTAATTATTTCTCAGTATAAATCTAGATTAATCAATGTATTAACTAAGACTTTAAAACATTAATACTAGCTGTGGCCATGAGTGTGGTCTGACTGGAACAAAATCTAACAGCTTACAGAAATGTATGTTCTATAGGTCATGCAAAAAGGGAAATGGGGAGGTATAATTTCCCAATTTTAGACTGCTTTAACTTTTCGCATTTCAGAAACAGCAAATTAATTCAAGTTCAGTTTAACTGAACTTCACCAAAAATATTAAGTCTTTAAATATGCTTCCCCCCACCCCCTCAATATCAAAGCAACACTTGAGAGCAACCAAAGGAAATGCCTCAGGGTCTCGCATGCGTGTCAGGCTCCAGCCCAGGGCCCTGGACATCTCACTTTCATCTACAGCTGCCAGCGGTATCCTCTTGTTTCTGTACGTGGAGATTCGGGAAAAACCATTCTCTGAGAAGCTGATAAGCAGTTGGATGAGAAAGAGGGAGAGGAAAACTGGCAGGAGGACCTGGCTCCAAGCCCGCAGCCAGCACATGGCGCCTTGAGTCTAATCTCCACTGGTCCTGGCCTGCAGAACAGTGGCAGCACCTGGTTTCAGGTAGACAAGCCGACCCTGCCCAGGAACCGTGGACACTCACAGCCTTGGGTTCCAAGACAGCCCCTTCCTCTAGAACCTCCGAACCCCTAATGTTCTGCCCAGAATGCAGAATGTTTGGAAGCACTCCCATTCCACACTGCTCTTTGGGGTCTGAAAACTCTGACAGCAGGTATACTTGGTCCCCTGGACTTGGATCAGCTAATGGCAGTTGTTTTTGTAGGAAAGTGACCTGGATTCTCAGTCCCACCACTGGATAGTGTGCTAAGCAGTGGCACCTTTCTGCTTTGCCCTTAATCGAAGGTAAATGAACCTGCTCTGCCCCACCCCTTGGGCTGGTTGTGCCATTAAGTGGTGAGGTCACTGGGCCTCTGTAAATCCTTCATCTTATTCTTGACTAGTTTGTCGTCCCATGGCATGCTGTCATGCAGTTTACCAAAGTATGGTGTGTTTTAGTGGTCTCCAGATGAATAGCCTTTATTTTTATAGCTATATATTTATTTTAAGTTCTAGAGCTTATTATCTATTTCTTTTAAAATTTTTATTGGTTATATATATATTTTACATTGTTGTATACCCTAAAGTTCTCCCACTATCGTATCACCCATGAAACTTCATGATCCCTTGTATCATCCCTTCCCTAATTTTGCCTTCCACCCCATCCCCATCCCTTGCTGTATGCTTCAGGTCTGTTATACACTTATTTTAAATGGCTATTAGAAAATTATGACTAGTAGTTATAATGATATAAACTTTTATTATTTTTATTATTTTATTTATTTATTTATGTATTTATTTATTTATTTATTTATTTTTGAGACTAGGTCTCGCTATATTGTGCAGGGTAGTCCTGATCCCATGGACTCAAACTATCCTGGAGCCTCAGTCTCCCAGGAAGCTGGGATTACAGGTGCGCGCCACCACACCCAGCTATTTTTTTGAGACAAGGTCTCCCTATGTTGCCCCGGGGGGTCCCCAACCCATGGACTCAAGTGTTCCCTGGCCTCTTTATCTCCCAGCTCTTAAATTACAGATGCGCACCACCAAGCCTGGCTTAAACTTCTATTTTAAAACAAATCCATGTAAAAATAGGAACTTTCAGAAACGCAAGTAATAGTACACGATTTAAAACCTAAAGCATACACTATGAAGGAGGTTCCAGAATGACTGAAATTTAAGCCCTATTACCCCAATATGTGTGTGTGTTTCAGAAGGACCTGCAAAGTCAACACTCCATCTGTAGGCACATCTGTCCAATCACCAAGGTCACTGGGAATGTACTAGTATGAAAGGCAGCAACATCACTAAGAAATTTGGTATCTCTGCCCCATAAGGTGAAAATTGAAGCTGTCACAGAGTTAGGTCCACTCGTGTCCATAGAAATAATGTAGTTTCAAAGAAACAGAGGCCAAGTGACACTTACATAAACAGAAACCATGTTCCAAGGTTTCAAGTCTTCCAGAAGAGCTCATCATATAGGACGGGCTGGCAGGGGTGTGAATGACTCCGGAGCTCTGCAATGCTCAGGCCCTCCATCTGTGGCCTAGCTGTATCTTCCCTGCCACTATAAAAGATAAAAGAAGTCTTCTGGCTTTCACATAATCTTAGCTTTCAGTTTTTCATTACCTGTCTGTACACTACCAATGCAGTGCCATCACCAATCAACCCAGAGGTAGAAACCAGTCACCTCTGTCATTTAAAAGAATGAATTATTATACCTATTGGGATGTTCCTCCCCACCAGTTCATTTTTCACTTTTCAGCACCTGTGGAATTTTTAGCAATTCAGCTGCCTACTCTACATGCTCCAAGACTGTTTTTATCCTTTCTCCTATCCACTAGAATATAAGCTCCACACAGTAAGAATTTTTGTCTCTGTCTCTTTAGTTCATTAATGTTAAGTCAAGCATTAGAACTGTACCTAGTACATAGCACATGCTCAACAGTATTTTTTATATTGAATGTATATCTTCTAATTATTTATCTTAGTTCTGGTCTTCCAAGTTCTTTCAATATCCTTCAGACACCTCAAACTAAGTATGCTCAAGGTCAGGATTGCTGTTTCTCCTCTTTTCCTAATTTGATTTATAGCTTTAAATTCATACAGTTACCTGAGACAGAAGTCTAGGTTATTCCTCACTTAAAGTTTTGGAATAACTTCCAAGCCCTATCCTAATGCTGACAGGTATTTGATATTAACTATGAATCCTTGACGCAGACACACAGTCTCTCTCTCTCTCTCTCTCTCTCTCTCTCTCTCTCTCTCTCTCTCTCTCTCTCTCCCTTCTCTTTCTCTTTCTCTCTCTCCCTTCTCTCTCTCTCCTCTCTCTCTCTCCTCTCTCTCTCTCCTTTCCTCTCC
>PVHY01020348.1:0-25718 GCA_004024945.1 Uropsilus gracilis | reverse complement strand
ACAAAGAAAATTTTAAAACACTCCTAAAAGAGATAGAAGAAGACGTAAGGAAATGGAAAGACATTCCCTGTTCATGGATTGGAAGAATTAATATTATCAAAATGACCATCTTACCAAAGGCAATCTATAGATTCAATGCAATCCCAATAAAAATCCCAATGACATTTTTTAAAGAGATAGAACAAAAATTACTGAAATTCATATGGAATAGCAAAAGACCTCGAATATCCAAAAGCCTCCTGACCAGAAAAAAAGAGAATGGAGGTATTACAATCCCAAACTTTAAACTATACTACAAAGCCAGAATAATTAAAACAGCTTGGTATTGGTACAAAAACAGACAGTGAGATCAATGGAACAGAATTGAGTGCCCTGAAATAAAACCACACATCTATAGTCAACTAATCTTCGATAAAGGTGTGAAAAACTTACCTTGGAACAAGGATAGCCTCTTCAGTAGCCTCTCCTCTATCACCAGCAGATAGAGGATTCAGAAGTCTCCAGATGTCAGACTTCCACTGGGAATTTCCTACAGATAACTGCACCTGTAGATAAAGGTTATTTGTATTGAATATATGTTTGTCTTTCAGATATTGTATATCATGTGGGTTCTTCCTGACAGCAGAGTTGGGACAAGGTCAGTGAGGGCTAATTTATTTCTGGGGTGCTCCCATGAAGTAGAAATGAGAGTGTGAGAACAATGGTATAAGGAGATTGATTCGGAGTGTAAGAATATGGAGTGATGTTATAGGTGGCTGGTATTCAGTCTCCCCACGCCCTCAGGTACTCTGGGAAACCGCAGAATAAACATCTGTTTTCTTACCTTGGTAAATGGAACTTATAACTCTCTCCCAAGAACCTGGGTATAAACATAGCTTTGGGTCCAGGGTTTCTATGTATCTACTGTCATGTTTTATAAAGCTGAATACACATGCACCCTATATAGATTCCCTACACCTGTAATTCTAACATCAGTAAATTCACCAATTGTCTAAGTCAGAAACACAGAATCCATTCTATAGTCTTCATTCTCTTTCATTCCCTTCGATCTTAGCAGCTATTCCTTCTCCTAAAATGTTGATGTTTATCAATTTCTCTTCATTCTTTGACCATCATCAAACCAACAAACTTTCATTATATTTTGAAACTAGTATTGTGACAGGGCAGGCCATTATTCCAAGAGACTTATATTTAAAGACCTCCCATGCAAAATTCCAACGCTGTGATTTCTCTCTCTCAATACAGAGAGGTAGAGTCACATGCATCTGCTTGTATCCTTCAATATCTCTTCATATTGCCATTGAGAATATTTCTTATGCTCTTATTAGCATTTCCAACTTTTCACATGGCTTCCTTAATACCTGTCAGCCACACCTCATCTTGATTACAACACAGAACCCACACATACAAAAGGATCCATCTGAAACTGAAACTGTTTCTACTCAGTGATTTTCAGATTATTGTTTCTATAGGACACCTGTTCTTACCACTAGAGGCTTCTCATTCACCTCCCTTCACCACCACCAACACCTCCATTACACACAGACTCTTACACCCCTAGCTCCTCTCTAGCAAGAATTTTATCAACATGTCAAATTCCACCTGTTGTTCAAAAGTACATTCAGGTCTTTCCTAATTATGACATCTTCCCCACAGTTACCAAGCAGTGATGCAGTGATGTGGATATATTCTTTACAGGTCATGCAGTGAATCGACCTAGGTGATATTGCAGTTGTTATTTAGGTCTCTCACATGTAAAAAAAAAACAAACAAGCAAAAAAAAAACCCAAAACCAAAAAACCACTCTCTCTGAAGAGGATATATTTTCTTCATTTTAGGATTCCCCCTATATCTTCATACTTGCACTAGTGCTAGTGCACATTTAACGAATAATCAGTCATCAAAACACATACAAGAATTAGAAGGAATTATTTTAACCAATTTTAAAATATAAAAAGAAAAAACAAACATTTCTATGATACTCGACAAGTTTGACTTTGCATCCAAATTTGCTAAATTAACAATGACACATCAATAAATTTATCCTCTCTAGCTACTAAAAATTATGTATTAAGATCCATTTTGGAGCTTCACAATTGAGTACCTAGGTATCTAAGTACTCTAAGTTTAATGTAATTAAATTACATTATATTTAATTGCAAGATTAACTAAGTTAATTTAGTTTAATGTAAATTAAACACCAAAGTAGGTTTAACATAATTAAATTTAGTTAAACTTAGTTTAACTACATTAAACGCAGTTTCATGTCATTTAAGTATCAAAGTATGTATAATTTGAATAAAAATATTAGTTGTGCTCACACTTACCATATTAGGTGTGATTAACAACTTTTGTTGCATAATAAAGCTCCACAAACTTTGCAGAGTGAATTTAATTAGAACATCTGCCATGAGATTCCATTCTCTAAATCACTAATTATATTTCCCTTTCATCTTCCATTTCCTTTGTTTGCCATCTAAAACATCATTCCCCATGGTCATCCAGCATTGCTGGCAGCTGCCTGTGCTCTCATACCTGTACCATTTCACCCTTGTTGGGGTAGCAATGGAGTCAGGGCAGCCCCGGAGCCTGCTGGAGTAGTCTGACATGCGGGCACTGCTGTGCTCCCAAGTCTTTACAAAATGATCTCAGGTGTGTGGCAGAGGGGGAGTTAGGGGCCATTAAACTCTCTGGTTTGCTTGTCATCCAGTTGCCCTCATCAGGAATAAGATAAACTTAATAATTTAACATGACTATTTAATAGAACAGATGAGGGACAATAACATAGGGCCCACTTTTTTACCTGGTTCCATGCATGGAGCTGGGCCATCATTTCCCTGGATGTCTTGCCCATCCACACCACCCCCTCCAGAGTTAGAGGTGAGAGTTGGGCACACCCAACCCCCATATCCTGAACCTGTGGCAGAGCCAGGGTCCAGGTACCATATAAACAGACCCTGAAACAAAGGGGACTCTGCCCACATATTCGCCTGGCTCCTTCCCAGGGCCAGCCATTTGTAGCCTGGATCAGCTGAAGCATGTTTCCTCTAGCCCCTAGCCAAAATGGGCCTGGAGATGCATGCCCGACCATCCAGGTCCTGCCCCCATGCAGAGAGGAACCGGAGTGAGGGTTGAGTTGAACCCTAAGACCTGCCAACTGGAGGCAGCCTCATGGGCGGTCTGACCACCCGGGGTCCTGATACCTCGGAGTTTCTTTGGCAGAGGGACCAAGGGTGGTGGCGATCCCTGGGTAAGCATCTTGTGACTGGAGATTCTAGGAGGGGCCCCAGGTGGGATTTTAGCACCATTCAGAAATGGATGGTTACACGGGAACCACAAAGGAAGGTACCAGTGCAGTGGGGAGGTGGCATGAGGGGAGGAAATGCCCTTCTACTTCACTCTCATCGCAGCTAATCTTCAGAAGGAAGAACATACATAATAAAAATGCCACCATAGAATGGGTGAAGGACCAGGTAAAATCCAGCCCACAATCCTGAGCTGTACATAAAAGAGATGGACGGACTACTGAGAAAACCAGTGCATGTGAGACTGGAGAAACAACTATTGAAACATAAGTTCATGAAGTGTACCTATGCGCTCACCAGGCCTGAAAGAGCCAAAACCTTATTTTGAAGATGCCTTCTAGGAGAGCAAGGTACCTTCCTCAATTCATGGGAATAGAGATGAAGGTCAAAGAGCGGGGGCATAGGCCCCAGAGTAAACCTGCTAACTGACACAAAGGAGATGATCTACTACTGTCATTCACAGATGCCTGTATCCACACAGAAACTTCTTGACTGACACTGGCTGGGGGTGAGAGCCTCTAAATCTGGCTCCAGAACAATAAAGTAGAACAGTAGAACAACAGAGAAGGGAATGGGGATGATAGTCTTCAATGAGAAAACATGGAGAGACCACAAATAAATATAGACTGCTGCTCAACGCAAGGTTAACACTGAAAACCTACCAGCAAATTTCTCCTGGTCCCAAGAACACAGTCTTTGACCCAATGAAAGGATACCGCCAGAGGAAAGAGACTAATGGATTTAACACAGATTAGTAAATAACAAAGAAAAGGGTTAGAGTGAATGGCAGGGCCACTAAAGGGAGGGAAAGGTATCCCAAAAACCATTTACCCAAGTTGTTATTTAAAGACTATTAATAAATTTTAAAAAACTGCAAAAAAAAACCCCTAGTATCCTCAATTAAGGACCTCTTCTCAAATCAGAGGAATCTTATATTTAGCACATAGAAATGGTTCATTTTTCTTATATAAGATCAATTTAATAGTTGTCCCCAAAAGACAACCAAAACTCCTTTTTAAAAAAATGCATTTCATTTTCCTTCATCAGTGAAAACTGGCATTGAATAAATTGTAATTTAATTAAATCGCCCACAATTTATGACAAGAACGATAAAGCCAACATTTTCCACAAATTTGTATCACTTCATATGACATTAGTTTTTAGTGAGTATACGCAATACAATTAAAAGGGATTAAAAAAATCTCCAGTCAATTTGTCTTGCCTATACAACCAGCTATTTCTTTTCACTATATTCTTGAATAAAACATTTTAATGAACAAAATTATTTTCATGAAGAAACAGATGAATACAGATGTATGGCCACGCACATATACATAGCATTAATTATTCCATAATGCAAACTCTCACCTTGACAGATGTGATCAAACAAGCCAAAGTGTGTAGTTTTCAGTGTCTGTAATGATTAGATGGTTTTATCTGTTAGCCATGTCCTTACTATTTATAAAAGTGATTTATTTAGCAAAAGCAATAATTAAAAAAAGTGTTTTAGGTTGTCATCATACTGCTAGTTTAATTTGAAAGAACAGAAACTAAAAGCCAATTTTTATGATCCTTTGCTATTTTCTATTATTATCATATTAAGATGATATGTGTATATGTCTAAGTGCACATGAATGTGAAATTTAACCTCAAAGACAACCTTTGGATGTAGGTATTATATCTAAACTGAAAATCAGGGAAATCCGTGGTTTGCCGGATGTCATAGAATTAATTACATAGAAGATAAGCTGTAACTGAACTATCTGCCTGACCCAAAAACCCTACTTTGAAATAACTATTACTCTCATAGCTATTAATTATTTAAAAACAATTTATCCAATTTCCACATTCAATTTTCTACTTCAATTTGGCTTTGCCCAGGTGAAGGAATACATTCTACAAGTCAACTATGTGGAAACTTGGGCCAGTAATATTTACTGTAGTATATGCAATTCCAACTGCTTACTTCCATACAATCCTGTCAAAACTTACAGTGGCATTGATATCCACACTCAGTGAAGAAGAAATTACAAATGCTCAACACAAACCTGGAACATGCTTAGAAAAGGACCATACCGATGACCAATCACTTTGCCCTATTTCCAATAAAGAATATTTTCTTGCAGTGATGGAAAAGAGTTTAAGCTGATAATCAGTTTACTGAACAATATTTGAAATAGACAAAGATCCTATGAACATACACACTTATTACCACTTTTCAATTTTTTCCTCTTTCAACTGAAAGTTACTGAGAGCAAAATGATCTTTCTAGGAGTTAAAACTTCTAAATTCCCATGGATTTACTTGTTTTTTTTTTTTCACTTTTCTGCTGTATCAATTCCACCAAAATTACTATTTTAATATCTTCCCTTTTCAAAAATATTTAGGAAATCTAAAACTCTCAAAATGTAATCTATAAATACCAAGTAGTTATCTTTCACTTGAAATACACAGGTAGGTCAAGTTTTACTGTGAGTGTTCTTACTCTGTTACCATAAATACTTCGATATTTTCACATCAACATAAAAGAAAGAGGTGTATCTGGAGGGGCTGACTCCCTGGGATGGTGGGGAAGGCGGCGCAGGCATGGGTCCCTCTTAGAGGCCTGGTGCTGGCACCAGTAACTTCCAGCATCTCACCTGGGTGGGGGAAGGGTCGGGTGGGTTCCCTCATTAAACATGAAAGATATGATACTCTATATAGAGAACCCAGAAAAAAAAACACAGAAAAGCTGATTGAAATAATAAACCAATTCAGTAAGGTAACTGAAACAAAATGATCACACAAAATTCAATGGCACTCATATATGCAAAGAATCAATCAGAAGAAGAAATTTTTAAAAACATCCCATTTTCCATTGCACCAAAGAAAATCAAACACTTTGGAATTAACCTAACACAAGATATAAAAGACCTATACAAAGAAAACGGAAAATCATTCTCAAAAGAAATAGAAGATGATGTTAAAAAAGAGAAAGACTTTCCCTGTTCATGGATCGGAAAAATCAACATTATGAAAATGGTCAAAGGCAATCTATCAAAGGCAATTGACAGATTAAATGCAATTCCAATAAAGACTCCAATGACATACTTTAAAGAGATAGAACAAAAATTACTGAAATCCATATGGAACAACAAAAGACCCTGAATAGCCAAAACCCTTTTGACAAAAAGAAGAGAGAGTGGAAGTATTACTATTCCAGAGTTCAAACTATACTACAAAGCCATAATACTTAAAAGAGCTTGGTACTGGTACAAAAACAGACAAACGGACCAATGGATCAGAATTGAATACCCAGAAATAAAACAACACATATACGGTCAACCATTCTTTAATAAAGGGGCAAAAAATATACCCTTGAACAAGGATAGCCTCTTCAGTAAATGGTGCTGGGAAAACTGGATCAAGGCATGTAAAAAACAATGGACCAGGACAACACTCTCACACCCTGTACAAGAGTCAACTCAAAATGGATAAAGGACCTAGAAGTGAGACCTGCAACCATAAAATACATAGAAGAAAACCTGGGCAGAACCCTTGATAAATTTCACCTCAAAAATCCATTTGGGGAAACAAATATGGCCGGCAAAAAAATGAAGAAATACATAAACAGCTGGGACTATATCAAACTAAAAATTATCTGTTCAAAAAGAGAGACAATAAACAAAACAAACAAAAACCCAACCAACTGGGAGAAAATTTTTGCCCTCCAGACAAGTGACAAGGGTCTGATCACAAAGATACACATAGAGCTCCTACAGCTCAACAATAACAAAGCAAAAAACCCACTCATAAAATGGGGAGAAGAACTAAAAAGACACTTCACCAAAGAGGAGATACAAATGACTAATAGGTATATGAAAAAATGCTCCACATCACTCATAATCAGGGAATTGCAAATTAAAACCACACTGAGATACCATCTTACACCAGTAAGAATGGCCCATATAAATAAAACAGACAACAGCAAATGTTGGCGCAGATAAAGGAACTCTCTTACACTGCTGGTGGGAGTGCAAACTGGTCCAGCCACTATGGAAGACTGTGTGGAGGACCCTCAAACAATTGAAAGTGGACTTACCATTTGACCCAGCAGTCCCCCTACTAGGAATGTACCCAGAGGACATGAGAACATTAATTCAAAAGGACACCTGTACACGCATGTTCATTGCAGCTCTATGAAATATAACATTTATACTCCATTTGTAGCTCGCTGGTCATTTATTTCTACTCTTCTGTTTATATGACTCTAAATTTCATATTCAATTGGTTACATATTATGGCATTTCTTTGTAAGCTCTTTAGACCTAGTAAATTCTTTGTCTATCATTCTAAGTACTGAACCTACACCATTGCCTCTGGCCAGGAGACAGGCTGGGGACCGTTTTTTAAGTGCCACAGGCGAGGAAAACATTGAGAAAATCCTCTATCTGTAGGGGAACATTCCCTCCACCTCCTTTCCACCAAATTTCTGTGATCTGATGAATCAGACACAGGTGGGGGAGGCCACAAGAAGAGAGAAAACAGAAAGTGTCACAGTAGAAGTTCTGTTCAAAACAGGGCAACATCAGAGCAGGTACTTCCTAAGGTGCACATTCATGCTTTCCTTTGTCATCATAGAAGCTATTGAAAAATGCTGATGATCACTGCATCTCTACAACTTCTGTCTATTATTGAATTTGCCTCAGAAGATGTGCAGAAATTGGGTGTAAATGGGGCAGAAACGTCCAAAAAGACAAGGGAAGAAAAAGTGGCACTTAAAATTCAGCTTCTGCCACCCAGATTTTTTCAGGTTCAGGGGGGTTGGGGGAAGGGCACCCAGTTTCATTGACACAGTTTCATATACAGTATAGAGTCCTCTTTCCATATTGAGTCATGCCACAACAGAATTTGAAAGTTGGTGTGTCCTTAGATATCTTGAAACTACCTTCCCAACTGCAGCCCCTCTAAGCACATATTTGCTCTCCATACATTCTGATTTCTGAACTCCTTGATTTCTCTTCAGATACAATGAGTAACTGACAGGGAGTAAGTCATAACACCCTCAGTACATACCCTAGAAGTACTATTATCATCTAATGCACAGTGTGAAGAGACTTGTCTAAGGGAAGAGAGCAGGAGCCTGGCTCTGGAGCCTGACTTCTCAGGCACGACCCTAGAAGGTCCCTTGATAGTAACAGGGCTCCCTGCCAATTCCTCTGCTCCTTCTGATGGTAGACACATACTTCAATGTCTTGCTCATACAAGATGCCAAAGAAACCTCTCCCCAATCCCACGAACAGAATCCCATACCCTTCCCTAGGGACCCAGAAGTCAGAACATACCTTCCTTGAATTCTAATCGTCCTCACAAACTCTGGTTTCGGTTGGTGTGGTGGCCCAATCTTCATCCACCCTTCAACAAATGAGTTTCAAAGTCCAACATGTGCTAGGCACTGCGTGTGGCACTCAGTACTGAAGGTGACTAGGCCATGATCACTGACATCTTAATAGAAACAGCCAACAGTTTAGAATCCCACATGGACCCAAACATGGCTACACTTTTTCACACATATTTCTTGTTTAGATTGACACAATCCAGCGTACATAAAAGTCTGAGCAAACAAGGAAGGGAAGTGATGATCTACAATCACAAAACTCATAAATGATGGTTATCTGGCTCCAGGAAACTGTGCAGAAGAGACAGGAAATAGACATTCTTGATGCTCTAGGAGGACCAAAGAGGGTCCCAGCACTAGGACATTTCCTTATCTCGTTTCTGGATCACCACCATTTGCCTTTTTCTGCATCCTCTCTATCTTGCCTGCTCCTGGCTGGGCATCATGCATCTCTTTTTTCATAGAATTAGGTAGTGTAATGTACAAATAACCATTTGGCACAAAACTGCTTGGAATGGTTTTGTGCAGCTTAAATTTGGCAAGTGTTTACTCTGCAGAGTAATCCAAGTATCAGCTGCACAACTCCTCCATAAAAACTCAGCAAATGTTAGGTCTGGCGGTATCTTTTTCTGCATATCATTCTAAATGATGAACCACCTCCATTTCCTCAGGTCAGGAGATTCCTTCATTAAATCTAAAATGCTTACTGCTCAATTGGTTCAAGTTTTTCTGGAGAGCAGTTGGCAGTATGTCATAAATCCCTCAAAGTCCATGGTTTAGAAGGTGGCTCCAGCTTCAACTAGCTCTGATAGGACTCAACCTGGTGTGTCAAGGGCTGTGCCTCAGTTCCTAATATGTAAAATGGCAGTCACATTGGTACCACCTCCACCTGTGGCTGAGAGGGGAATTCAGAATTCATAAGAAACTCATCTAGCTTTTATCAGTTTCTGGTCCCACAAATGTCACTGCTAAGTAGTAATACCCAGGAAACCTTTATGATGTGCACAAAGCTGTTTGTGCACATTTGTTGATCTGTTCATGATTTATCAAAGGTCCAAAGTAAAAATGCCTGGTTCAATATATTTTATAATCTTTATCTTGCAGTTATTTGTGGTCATTAAATAGAATTATGTTGACACATATGTACTAACTGAGGAGATTTATCTATTTTCTAAAATAAAAACAAGTTTTAGAAAAGTACAGGAAGTTGAACCCGAGGAAGAAGACATATTTATTTTGTAATAAATAGATGTTATACCTATGTATAGTTGCATTTGACCTGGATTTTGAGTGATTCAAAATTAGTTTTCTTATTGATAAACTATATTATCTGTGTCAAAATTACCGCTTGTGTTAATTTAGAAAAAAAATTGATTGACATATTGTTATGGTTAACTCAAGAAAAATTTACTCAAATAGCTGATGAAACATGATTCCAGTTGTGCCACTGATAGGTTCGTGTATGAGATCAGCAATGTAATCCCTAGTTGGGAAAAAGCATCTCTAACGTCACCCATGGAGGTGAGCAATCATCCAAGTCATTGAGAGCTTAAACCGAACCAAACAGCAGAAATATCAAATTCCTCTATGGTTTTAAGAATAATTAAAATGCATATATGAAGGAAAAACTACAATGGTTGAGAAAATTTTGAAAATATGTTTGGTATTTCACAAATGAGCTTTTTTGGGAGGTTACATTTAAAAGCTCATTTAAATTAAATAATGTCCAAAGAGCAAATGAAATATAAATAGTAACTCAGGTTAGTACTATACTTCAATGGTTTCTTTTGGACAAAAAGCAGGCTTTACATTGTTGAAATAACTACCACAGAAACAGGAGCACTGTATAAATTACTATTTGTCATTGCTCTTGGAGTCTGTGCTACTATAATGGAGGAGTGAATTTAAAACAGTAGATTTTTATTTACTGTTAATGGAATAACCTGTAATGGAGTTGCTACTTGCAGTCATTCAAAGACAAGGACTCTTTTGTCCAGTTGCTTGAAGCGTTCTGCAAGAAATTGCTGTCACCTTGTCATCAAAATCGTGGTGTTCTGGTGTCCAGTCCACTATCAGGAAAAAGTAGACAAGAATGCTGCAAGTTACTCCTGCCTACCTGGCTGACCTAGAAGGGTCATGGATTCTTTCTGCTCACATTCCTCAGATGTATATGATTGTAAATGGGAGAAAATTAAAGAAAAGTGTTTGGCCACATACACCCAAGACAATATCCCATATGGAGATCCCTCAACTCAAATTCACATTGGGGGAATCCCCAATGTAGGATTCTGTGTAGAGAGGGAACTGAATTCCTGGACACTTTTTCTGGCTTACGCAGGACACAGGCAGAAGAACTAGACTTTGCAAGCTGCATATAAATTTGTATTAGACTTGACTCAATAGGTGTTTGATGCAAAAGGAAGGTAATGAAAAGCCCCACTCTACGGGCACTAATAGTAGCAGTAGAAGCAAGGGGAGCTCTGGGTTCTGAAGCTAAGCTGTAGTATCTGGGACTTCAGCAAGAGCAGATATTAATGAAATCATGTGTTTTTTTGCACCCCACATACATAGACAGATGTGTACTAAACTGATGCATAGCTCTAGGTTTACATATAGATTATGGCAACTCAGGTTTTCCCATTCTCATCATAGTCTATGATTGGTTTGGACCCTTGTGCAAAAAAAGAGAAAGCTTTGAACTTAATCCATTTAGACTTCTCTAACAAACCTCCTAACCTAGGTGGTACATTGTCAGCAGAGACTTCTTTTTCACAAATCTGGAAGCTGCAATTCCAAAATCTAGGTTCCAGCTAATTCACCACCAGGTGAAAGTCCACATGCTAATCTCAAACAGCTATTTTCTGACGCTGTTCCCACCTGGTAGAGAGACAAGAACTTTCTGGAGACTATATATATGGTTCTGGTCCCATCACAAAGACTCTGTTCTCCTTACTTGATCAACACCTCAGGATCTCTCTTCAAAATACCATCATGTTCGATACTATTCCTAAACATATGAATCTAGGGCATGGACAAAAGCATTCTACACTTCTTATTTCCTCTTCTGCTTCCTCCTCCCACCTTCTCCCCCTTCCTTCCACTCCTTTCCCTTCTCCCCCTCCCCCTCCTCCTCCTTCTTCCCTGATTGATAAAGGTGCTTTCCCTCACAATGTTTTCTGCAAGATACTGAATCCCTCTACCCCCACGTGCTAAATACCATGGGATTTTGGAATTTCCTTCCCTTTTAGCTTCATTGCTACTGCAATACAAGCATTCCTTTACCAGGATGTTTAAGGACTTGTAAACTCTAATGAAGAGACTTGGTTCATGCTTCCTGAGCCCCAGTCCATGATTCTGTCTAACACCATCGCAATATCTCCTTCCAGTTCTTTTTTTCTTCTTCTAACCCAAGACTTCCTAAGATGATGACTACTGAATACATCCCAGCTGGGCAGAGATGTTCCCTGGCAGCACCGCAACTGCCTTATTTCCAGGCTGAATCTTGAACATGGGTTGGTCATCCTCCTGGCACCAGTGACCACCTTGAACTGAACTGTAGAACCCCAGGCACAAGTTCACTACATGCACACTGTGGAGTCTCACCATGGCAGTGGTGGGAGCTGAGGGAAGCCAACCATCACACAGCACACACTCAGCTGCCCAAAGCTATGAGATACACAAAGGGCATTGAATGTTCCCACTCCACCCCCATCTACACACCCCTCTCTGAGTCAGACAGACTCCCAGTTCCCTCTTAAGTCTTTTTCAAGCTGTGCTTTGATCAGATGACCAGCTTCATGCCTTGATACCCCAGGCATCACCAACTCCAGGGTCTTTCAGCTCTTTCCATCTGTGTCCCCATTGTTTCTACAAGAACATGAGCTCCCAGATGTCTCAAAATTTCTCAAGAAGCTTCGAACAAAGTCTAGGAAGATGAAAAACTCAGAGAGGCTTGGGATCAGACATAGATGACACCAGATTTACTGGGAGTTGATTTTGCCACCGTGGGGACCAGTTTTGTAGCTTGGAACTCATCTCCGTATTCCCTCTACCTATGATTTAAGGATGGTCATGACTGAGCTTACCTTAAGAAAATGAGGGTTGTTCTACTTCTGAGAAGGAATCTGGCTGAGAGCGTTCACCCAGTTTTGATGTCAAGATCTCCCTCTTCCTTGACCACCCAGTCAATGGCAGAGCAGGGTCAGGCAGTTGGGTCAGAGATATCTTTTCATGTGGAGGGCTCGGTGGCAGTTCCTGCTGTGAATTTCTCCTTGGAAAAATTAGTGGAAGGGTCAGTCCTACCTACCAGGCCCCAATCCTCCTCCTTCTCTTCTCACAGTGTGGTAAGACCTGCTTGGAATCTGACGTATTTCCTGACCTGTCCTGCCTCCATATCTTCATGTTCCATACCTGTGACTCCCCTAAAAATCTGTTGCTCTCTCAGCTCCATCCTTACAACTGGATCCCCAAGACTCAAAAGTGACACAACTGAAGTTCAAACTACTATGCACACACGTGTGCATGCACACACACACAGACACACAATAAAAAGCTACTGTTTCCACTGAAGTTCCTGAACTAAAGAAGAAACAATAGAGTTGTAAACATTGTGCTCTATCTAAATGCTCACATCAAATAAATTAATGATTTGTATATGTTTTAAAAAGTCTCTCTATATAACCTAATTTTGAAAATGATATGAAAACCTAAAATTATGTACCTTCCAGGATATAAAGCCTCAACCATATGGCCCCTGCCCTCTCTCACCTCTGAGCAGGCCCTGACAGACATCACAGCTCTCTGTGTCAAGTGACTCTTCTATGCTTCCAGAACAGCTCAATCTCTAGAACAGCAACTCAATCACTAGTGAGATTTTCTGCCCCACATCTCTCTTTCTGTGGAGTTGCCCCAACTCAGCAGTAAACAGAGAGCCCGATACAGTGCACAGCTTCAATAAATGAAGTTGGGTCAATCAATGAGTGATCAATGGAAACATAAGTCCTGAATTGATGGCATTGAAGAGTCATCTCTACAGTATCCCTGCAGATTTGCACAATGCTGAGGAAGAGAGTGCAGGTGGCAACCTTTATACTGAGCAAGGAGCAACAGGAAGGAAGATGAAGGATTCCTGTAGTGATTTTTCAAACCAGGACTGGGTTCACCAATCAGTTCCTCTTGTAGAAAGCAAGGATACTAAAAGATAGCTGGGGGAAATTGATATCCAGATTCTGCCCTGCTTCTATCAAGGAAGAAACATTTTGATTACTGAAAACAAAAGACTCAGCACCTCCTCATTGCGGGTGGACCCTGATTTAACTCCAGGGGACATAACTGGTTCTTGGATCATCAGTGAGGGATACTGGGATGGAATGGACTCACAATCTGGCACTGGAATACTTCAGGCACTTTGAGTGAGGTAAGGGCTTTGGTTTCTCCCTCTTAATTCAGTTTCTGTGGAGCATCTTCTAACAAAGAGCTCTCCAAGTGACTGTCAATATCAAGAGCTTCAGGAAAGGAAAGGGGAGGAGAAAATGCATCTGACAAGAGGAATGGAAAACCAGGAAGGGAATGGGCACTAAAAGGCAGGCTTGGAAAAATCTCTGCCTCCCCCTGGCTTTCTCAAAGCTGGTCAGTGTTTAAGAAGCTGCTCCAGAAAACTACCAAACACATTCTATGAAGCAAACTTTACACTCACACCAAGACCAAATAGAGACAGCACTAAGAAAGAAAGAATACTATAGACCAATTTCCCTAATAAACACGGACACAAACATTTTAAACGAAACCCTGACAAATCGAATCCAATGAGGCATAAAAAGCATTATTCCCCATGGCTAAGTAAGATTTATCCCGGGAACACAAGGATGTCTCAACATCTGGGAATCAATTAACAGAATCCAACACATTAACAAGGGGAAAACCAAAAAACACGATCATTTCAATAGGTGCAGAGAAAGAATTCAATAAATTCAACACATTCATTACAGGCACTCTTCAAAAACTGGGGATAAAAGGAATATACCTCAACATAATAAAAGACATATGACAAACCTATATCAAACATCCTCCTAAATGGGGAAAAACTAAAATCCTTTCAATTAAGATCCAGAATCAGACAAGGATGCCCACTCTCTCCACTGCTTTTGAACATTGTACTAGAAGTTCTAGCTAGGGCAATAAGTAAAGAGAAAAACAATAAATGGATACAAATAGGGAAAGATGAATTGAAGCTTTCACTATATGCATATGATATGACTTATGACTCTTTCTGTAGAGTGGAAAGTAAAGATCAAAGACAGGAAAACAAACATCATTGGAGCTCAATGAAGGACATAATTATGAGGGTATGTAAGAGGGTAAAGGAAGTAGACCTTTCTCACACTGAGTACCTCTGTATAACACATGGCGGGATGAGTGTAAGAAGAAGAAGACTAGATTTCCCGGACACTGGAAGCAGAGGAGAAAACTCCAAAGCAAAGGCTCATAGGGAAAATCTACAGGCTGCAGGCAAGTTAGGAGATGAGTACTTCCCCACCATGAGACCCTGTCTGCAGTTCTCCCAAGTCCCAGCTCTAGAGGGGAAGGTAGAGTCCTGGGATGCACAAGGGTGGTGCTCCTAAAGGACCAGATGCAAAACAATCAGGGTTGGACCCAGGCCACCTTCTGTGCGGCCCTAAACATCCAAAGACATTTTAAGTATCATCAGTTCATCTCCGAATGGCATTATCTTGGTCAGAGTAAGAAGAAAGAACCTATAGGAGAGGCTATATCTCCCACAGTTGGCACAACCTTGATATTGTGCAGTCATTCAAAGCTGTAAGCTCTCATGTAACAAGGCTCACAGAATGGCTGTGAGCTCAGATGGAATTTGCAGATTCAGCTGAACCATCAATTCTTGCCTGTGCTGGGAATTTCCATTTAATGAGGGATGGGACCGAGTGGTCAGGTGGATCCATGTGTCACAGACAGGAAGTGGGCTCCAAAGAGAGAGCAGCCTGAGGAAGAACAGCATGCTTCCTTCAGGTTTTGGGCATGCACACAAACATGGGAGATATGGAAGAGAAATGGGGAGAAGGAGTCATGGAGAAACAACAAAGAGGTACATGGGTGACACAGGGAGGGATGGGGGACCATGACAGCCATTATCTTGATTTGTAATTTGATTTTTCTCCCTTCATCCCAAACTTGCCTGGCCCCATCTGCCCACACCTCCACCTGTGACTCCCCAACAAATGGTCTCTGGAGTCAGAGCAAGATTTTGTGGGGATCTATGAGGCCTGCTTTGGGCCTAATCTGTTTGAATGGACATTTCCCCATGAAAAGAATGGTGAATGCACTCTTTATTGGAAAATTACTCCCCATTCCCCCTCTTCTCTTTCAGTTCTCATTAACTATATGAATGTGCTTTTACTCCAAAAGTTGGTTTTGTTTCTGTGCACACAGAGGGCCAGATCTCTCTGGAAAATTCAAGCTTGGAAGTGCCCCAGGATCGGTGACTAGACACAAACTCCTACTTAAACTGGGAACCCACTCTGCTCACCAAAGTCATTAGACAATATCATACACATGAGAGTTTAGGGATTCCTACTTGAACAAATGAGAATTATACATAAAAAAGTCATGAAATTTCATCTCTGAGATAAAAAGTCTTTTGCATTTATTTAAAGCTTGGCAAATGACAATATTCCCCATCATGCTGAGATTTGGCTATCAGCAGCTGCAGATGCATCAGCTTTTTGCCCTCCCAAGGACAAAGATAGCTAGTGGGTTACACTGGATGGTGAATGGAACAAAACTAGCCGAGATTTTCAAAGTTGGGAGGTTTTCCGCTAGGAAATTGGGGCCCATGACTCAACTACCCTTTCAGTATATGACCATAGAGACTTGAAAAGAACCAGGGACAAGATAGTGGGGATGCAGGGGTGGTGGGGTGGGGTGGGGTGGGTGGAGATATTCTGGAAGTAGCCAAAATGAAAGGTGGTGGGAGTGAACGATCAGGTGTGAAGAGTGAATTGGGGGATTTTAAGGATGGCAGGGCTCGCAATGGATGGGCCCTCTAAGAACTGCAGAGGTTTCTGCTCCCTCTACCACTGGAACTTTGGGAGAGTATCTTGGTGCCTACCTTTCAAGGCATTACCAGGCTCATTTGAACTCTCTTAACCTCCAGGAGAGCTAAGTACTCCTGGGGTACCCTTTCCTCAGAAGCTGTAAGAAAGGGCTTAGGCACTGCCCTAAGGGGAACCCTTAGGAGTCCATTTGTAAGTGGAGGTGGGAGATTAGAGGAACCAAGGACTCTGCCAGCCTAACACATCAGGCCAAAGAGGGACAGGGAGAAACTTCCTAAAGATATACATTGGACGGAGAACACTGGGGAATAAAATGAGTGAAATGTGTGTGTGTGTTTGTGTGTGTATGTGTAAACATGTGCACAAAATTTTCTTTAAAAAGGGCATCACAGTTCTGTTGAAAGGAGTAAAGCAGTTTTGGCCCGTGAGGGAGGGGTCTCCGAGGGCGGGGCCCATGAGGCTGTGCTGAGAGGGGGCGGGCAACACTCAACTGGCAGTTGGCTGGCCGGGAGAAGGGGGCGGCGTCGCAGAGGCAGAACCGTTGGGGCTCACCTAAAACTGCTGAGTAGGCCTGCAAGGGCAGTTGGCCAGCGTAGGAGGCCCAGTGCGAGGCCAGGGTCATGAGCTCGAAACAGAATCGAGGAGACCCTCAGAGCCGACCTGACCTGGTTCTGATTTCACATGCACAAAAAGACCAAGAGAAAATATCAAAACAAGCCATCAAGTGAACTAAAGCATTCAGCCAGACAGGGTGGGAGAAGAGAGAAATCAGGAAAGCGAAGAGCACAGAAGATCATGATGTTGGTTTGTGGGTGATAAGGAGGTGGGAGAACACCGGAAAATACAATGATGCAATATATAAATACATACACCTCTACGAAGATATATTAATACATATGAAGCTGTAGACATATGCATGTATAAAATAATAAAAAATAAGATTTAAGAAAAAGCATGCTTTCATAGTTCCAATCTCAACAATATTTGGGCAAGATTAAACCACATTATTAGATACAGCTAGAGTCTCATTTTCTCATAACATCCAACCTGAAACAAATAAAACCCTCTCACCTCTTCCTAAACACACATAAAGGTGAAAGAATATTTCATATTTCCTTCTGTAGTGGAATCACATCACTAATTTTCATCATTTAACATTGTAACAAACATTTTCCATGTTATTAAAAATATTCAGAGTTACTGTAACTAATTGCTACATTTCATTTGTAGTAGTTTCAAATCTACTATAATTTCACCATTCATCTGGCTTTCATTTATATTGTTTGCAGGCACTTGTTACTATAAACAACATTCTGGTGAAAATTTGTACACAAAGAGGTGTCTGCTAAAGCAATACTGAATCCAACTGCTAAACTTTTCTAAATCCCCTGAATACTGACATAGTCAAACCTTGTCACCAAGACTCTGATTTCTGATATGCCACTTCTGTCTTCACTGTATTGCTTATGACACACCAGACCATAGGCTTTCTTGTGTGACAAACTTTCATGACATTTTAATTTCAATTGGAGACTCTTTTGAATAAATGGATTTATCCTATAGCTAATCTAACATTCTCTCTTTAATCAGGTAGTCTAGCCAAAGTAAGCTCTCAGGCTTCTCCATCAGGGGAAAAAAAAATGTGGAAAAATCTTTGCAATAATAAGGGTGCTATCCAGGGAGTTCTTACCATAAGCCGGAAAACATGAAGTGTAACAAATTGACTAATTTCACCATTTCAGCACTTTATCTTACGAAGGATCGATAAGTCACTTACCCCAGACCACAAACCTGTGAAGGACAGAGCAGGGATCCAATCCCAGGAACCGCCCTGGGTGTCCGACAACCCTGTGTTTGTCCGCAAGGGCAGATGAAATCAAACGTGAAGAAACTTAAGAGGAGGCTCTTGAGTATAAGTAGAAACCCGACAAAGGACTTTGGAAGCCTTTACTTTGGATATTCCTTCCAGGGTAGAGCAATGGTCGTGGACATTTTAAAATTCATTTCTTAATAACTTCTTCACCAAGACTCTTTCTACATATAAGGTGGCCCATTGTTTTGCAATCCATCCATCCATCCATCCATCCATCCATCCATCCATCCATCCATCCATCCGCCCATCCATTAATATTTCAATTTCACACTGAGGTGTAACTTGGTTCTCTGCAGTAAAAGCAAGGACTATTGAAGCAGTGATGCCACATTTGGCAAATGTCTGCTGAGAACCTGTCAGGGTCACTCGGATATCCATTCAGCAACTATGGGAATCCAAAGAACACTGATCCCATGGGCCCAATACTTGAACTTGCAGGGGTATGGTCCTCTCTGAACTACAATATCACTAGAGGTTAAAAGTCACCACATAGCTCTGTTTATTTTCCTCAGAATGTCTGGCATAGTTGGCTTAAAAACTGGATGCTGATGGAATAGAAATAACTGATGGAATGAGTGAATCAAGGCTATGGATGTTTATTCCACAAATATTTTGCTGAAGGCCTCCTCTGGGCTGGTTATGGAGCTTTCAGAATAGGACCTTATCCTTGTCCTCAAAAAGTCAGCTAGCATTGCCGTGTCACAAGCTGAAACTCAGGAGTATGATCAGGGTTGTTACTGAGCATAATTCAGTGGGGGAGGGGTTGCTGAGGTCTAAGTGAATGGGTCCTAGCCACTGTTCAGCCCAGGATGCCCTGAGCTTAAGGCGATCACCCCAGCATTGCCTGATGGCAGCAGGAATTAGTCCCTCTTCAATGATCCATAACCCTCACAGCCATGTCCAAGCAAGGCTTCGTGCCAGCTTACATAGAGGCCCAGAATCTGGCTGGGACACCCCATCCTCTGTGTCTCTTTCAATTTACTCCTGGCGTCTGTGTCCAGTTGTTTTCCAGACTCGGAATTTCAGAAATCCTCCCTGCATTCTGCTCCCGTTGTACTTTCAGAAAGGGCTTCAGGTGTCTCAATAATTGAACTGTTAGTACCTTTGCGTCCTAGAAAACACAAGGCTTCATCTTTGGAGCTAGAGCTACCCAATCTCCAAACCTCTCAAACTAGCTGAGGCCTGGGAGACCTGTGACCAGCACCTGGTCATCTCCATGAGAAAAGAGTTGATTTGAGAACAAGGGAAGCAGCACCATTATGAGCTGCTGGAAGTCTGCTCTGCGTTGGGGTGTCCCATGCACCAAAATGAGCTTATAAACAAGGTGATAGAGAGGAGGAGCACATAATCCCACCTGTCCTGCTGTATTCAGGGTTTAGATGAGACGGACTTACTACTCTGCAGGTGAATCCCAGAATGAGAGACCAAATTTGATCCTCAATGCACCACAGGTCCTGGGGCAGCAGAGATGCCACTGAGGGACCTGTGTCTGAACGCCTCAAGAGGAACAGGCAACTGGGACAGGCCAGGTCCAGAGAAGCTATCCTCCTAAAGGGGCTGTTTGGGGGCTGGTTTCCACATAAAGGGTGAGTTGAGAAGGAGAGTCCTGGCCTCAGGCCTCAAGTCCAAAATCCCATGAGGTTGCCCATGGGCTCTCCTGCTATGGTCTTGAGACACAGAGAGGAAAAATCCCAGTGGTCTTGGTCATTCAGCGTCAGACATCAGCCTACCAGAGTCTCTGCTACACGCTCTGGGTGTAGCCTACACACTCTAGTTTCTGATGAGTCAATTCATCTACCTGGTGGCTAAACCTAGAAATTTCAAGTCCTAGGTCATATGCAGGACAATTCTCCACAGGAGTGACTCTGCTGCATTATGTGCACTTGACTCAGCCTATGTCCTGGGCCAGCAGGGATGCCAAACAGGCCTGTATCTTGTATCCTCAATGGGAGCTGGGCATATGGGACAGGTCAGGCCTATGTTTCCTTTGTTGTCATTCAAGCTGCTTGGGAGATGGTCTTCACTTGAATGGTGATGTCCCAATGAGCATCCTGCCTCAGCTGGGTCTTTGGGCTTACTGGTGCACTCTGCTGCCTCCGGGCTGAGAACCAGAAAGGAATATCCTCAGTGGTCCCCATTGTTCAGCTGCACACATCAGCCTACCAGAGCCGATGAACTCTGGGGGTTCCTGGACTCTGGAGTTTCTCCTCTTATCTCCCATTTTCAGACCATTCAATGTTATCCTCCAACCTGGGACCCCTCCCTCTGTGTCTGTCAGAGCCTCAGAAGACAAGTGTTAACATTCTTCTCTCCAGAGCACCTTCAAAACAACCTGACCCATACTGTCCAGAGCAGAAGAAAGCACTGATGCAGCAGAGTATGCTTTTGCCAATCTATATGCACACACCTTCCCTCAGTCCCATTGATAGCATCAGTCTAAACATAGCAGTCACACCAGCTTCTCCATTAGGAGATGAGGATTCCAATTTTCCAGGGTGGCTCCCAGCCTCCAGTTGAGGTAGGGAGGGTGAGAAACCTTCAATTTTACTGGAAGCAAATTACACAGACTCTTCTCCACAGTGACCCCACCTGAGAACCCTCTGCTCACTTCTGTCTCTGCGCTTAACTGATGGACACCCGTGTCTAGAACAAGAGGACAGTGGACAACATTTTGCATGGAGAAGCCTGAGAGTGGGGTTGACAGATTAGCAGAAAACCATCAGCCCTTACCTCAGGCTGCCCAAGGGCCTCATTCACATTTTTTGGCCAAAAAGACCATTTTGGTCTTTTGGGAAATTACTCTGTCCTCCCTGTAGATATTTAGGGCACAATTGAAGTTGGGACGACATAGATAGCATGTAAATGTTAGTATTGTTTAACACTGGTGTCAGGCATTTGAGCCAGCCAGATCTGCCCTATGAGAGGGCTCTGAGTGCAGAGCTTTCTCTGCTCTGGATTTCTCCTTGGGTCAGTGGCATTTCGGCCTAACAGCCCAGTCCCACTCCTCCTTTCTTCCCCCCTCGAGTGGTCAGAAATGTTTCAAAACTGCAGCCTTTCCTTGCTGTCCATCCTCCTCCTCCATTAACTGTGAATCGCCAACAAACCCTTGCCCTCCAAGCTCCATGCTGGCAACTGTATCTTCTATATTCAGAAGTGACACAACAGTGGTTCAAGCTACAACACACACACACAGACATGTTGCTCCTGCCACTGAAGATTCAGCAATAATGAGGAAACACTGAGAGTTCTTAAACATTTGATCAAATCAAATGAACACGGCCAACTCGTGTCTTCTATAGAAGCAGGTTCTTCATCAGAATAGTTAGGTTTTTCCAAACCATTTCCAAATTCAATGGAAGCAATGACCTTGGAAGGAAAACAGAGACTCAGTTAGCAAGAAAGTCTCCAAGAATGAAAGTATCATTGCCATGGGCATTTCCAGGCTCCAGTATGGATAGAGAACATGTGGGAGGAGGGTCAGGAGGAAGAAGGAAGGCAGGAAGAGAGAGGAAGCCCAGGCCAAATCAGTTCTGGGAAAAGTGGGGTTAACAACATGAACATGGAACAGTGCAGATGGAGTGACATGAGCAGGGAAAAGCCTTGCAGAAATGTTTGTCCCTCCCCAAGGTGTCTGAGGCCGAAATGCTGCTCAGTCTAGCTCCTAATCTTAACGACTAACCTGCAGACATATCGTCCTCCATTATCTGTAGAACAGAATGACCCATCGGGCAGGTTTCTTCATGGGACTACAGAGTTTTGTCTCGAGAATTTCTACCATAACCTAAACAAATGATCCTGGAAGAGACTGTGAGAGCGTGAAAGTCTCTGAGTATCCAAGCATCATCCCCAAGGGTCATGTCCAAGTTCTAGCGTTGATAGAGAGCATGGAGAGAAGGGTCAGGAGGCCGTAAGAAGGGCAGGGGAGAGAGGAAACCCAGGCCAATCAGTGCTGGGGGAAATGGGGTTAACAACATGAAAAAGGAACAGTGCAGATGTAGTGAAATGGTCTGGGATGAGGCTTCCCTCTCCAAGGAGGCTGAGGCAGAAACTCTGCCTAGTTTACCACCTGATCTGTAAGACAAACCTGCATAAATATTGTCCTTCATTGTCGTCACAGGGACAGGAAGATGTAGCATACATACAAATTAGCTGTCTGGCTGCCAACCACACAGGTCTTCTGTGAGCTCCATGCCAGGAGGGGCAGCAATGATACAGGTTATTGTAGACTCTTCGTGATGTACTAAACCAAATAGGTGTCCAGGTCACAGGAATGACCTAGAATCGGGAATCAAATGTTGCCTTCGAGGATTCCAATGTCTGATGGACTGAGCGCCAGAGCTCCAGCCACCCTGGAGCTCACCCTGGAGCTCCAGCTCACCGATTCCTTTGAGACAAGTTGAAGTGTTACAGGAGACCAGGCATATTTTCTCATATATCATTGATGGTCTTGCCTAGAGACCTCATTTAACATAAAGAGACCCACTATACAAGCAGCAACAGGCAGGGCCATGTACAGAACTGCTATGCCTGCCTCCTGCCTGTAAAATCTTTCTTCCCCATCATCCCATAGGCAAGGCAGACACAAATGTAGAAAGATTTGGTTCTGGTGGATTCTAATAACTGGGCAGGTTCTGAATATCATGTGATAAAGATGAAGATCTCAGCATCCAGTAAGAGCATGGGCTCTGCAGACACAGACTTGGCCTGCAGCCCTGAGTTTCGGCTCAGTGATAGTGGAAGAAGGAAACTAATTTGAAGTTGGTACAATTAGTCATGGACAGCATTGCAAATGAATTCAGAAGCCATAGACCTCACTCACGGATTAAGGAGAAAACCTTAGATACAGGGGGAAAAATCTGAGTCATAGAAGCTGGGAGACAGTTCAGCATATTCTGAAGGAGGAGATGAAACAGACTCTTCCAGATTCATGTCCAGTGAATATAAGATGGGGGAAAGAAAAAAAACGTATTTTCAGATAGTAATTATAGAAACTTGAAACAGAATGGAAGTGAGCTCACTTGTTTTAGGAAGAAAAATGTGTCCTTGTTCATGATAACCCCTTAGAAAATCAGTTTAAAGAAGTGATTGCTTCCAGTGGTGACACAAATTAAGTTAAACTTCTGTGATGTTCATTTTATTACAACTGAATGAATGCCTCAATAGTTGCTGAGTAGAGCAAGTTACTTTCCTAAAAAATAATGAAATGTTGTCTTTGTTCAGAGGAGTTGGTGATGCCCTGGGCAGCCTGAGGTATAGATTCATAGCTACCTGTTGGCCTGGATGGCAATGCCCCATGCAGAGTCCTGGCCTGGCTTTGAACTTTACGTGTTCATTGGGCTTGCCTGTGTCTGTGCAAAGAGGATCGACCTTCAGAGGCTATACAATTGGGCCTCCCAATTCTGAGGAGATGTCCTAAGAGTGTCCATTATGCCCATAAAAGACAAGCCACACAGTGGCAGTACACAGAACCCCCAAGGCCAATCGAGTCACTGCCCGCAGTCCACACCCCCACTGTTGACAGGACCTCCTGTGTTGCTGCTCCCACACTAAAGTTTCCCAGGGCACCCAAGCTGACCACTCTTGCTCTTGTTCTTGAAACAGGTGCTAATCACATGTGTCGTAGGCAACAATATTTCTCACAATGTCCACTGTCATTGCACCTGCTTGTACCCAGAGATCACTAGGGGACTCTGAGGACTAATCTCCTTGGTCCGAGGTCATGAAGATTTTCATGCCAGCAGTATCGGTTGGCATGACAGTAGTTTTATCAATGACTGGAACACTGGGCTCCTCAGGTCATATCAATAGTATAGAATACTTAGAAGGCAACATATATGAGCGGGGCCTGGGGACAATCCAGGTCTTCCCAAGACCACAAATCTTTTCTTTCCAGCTATAGCACTGTGGTGCAGGTAGCTGGGCAATAAGGACACTGCCATCAGTGGTCCCCATGACCACATGGGCCAATATCAGACACACACACACACATACCTGCTCACAATCGGGCAAGTGAGGAGTGCTAGAGGCAGGCACTTGCTCATTTCCAATCAGCACCAAGAATGTTACCACAGGGAAGGGAATCTGGATCAGCAAATTTTTCTGAGTGTATGTGGAAGGAGAACAGATGAAGTGCTTCAAAGTGAGCGGAGTGTGTACTTGGACATAGAACTCTTGTGTGGGCTGTGCCACGGTGTTAATTGTGCTTTCTATGGTGTTTTGACACCAGAGCTAATAGATATTTTGGAGATGCATTATTAAAATGTAATATTCACTTTTTAAAATCAGTAGAATAATGACAAAGAGTTGATAATATTAAAAGGCACTTCCGAAAGTGTGATGCAAGTATAACAAATATCATCTCTTTGGAACTTTTGAAACCAGAAATTTGGACTCTCTTAGAGTACCCCAAATCATTAACACAGTTTCTCCCATGTTCTCATACCAAAGGTCCTGTAATCTACTTAATGTTTCTACATTAAATGATACCATTTCGAAGCATAAAATTCTTAATTAATACTTGTCCAAGAAACCATTTCTGTGAGCTAACAGGATTGCTAAGTTTGTAATATTTTTCTCATAGCATGTAGAAAAATGAATACATTTGAAAATACTTGCTAAAGTCAAACTTTTCAGATAGACAGCATTATAGAAACCATGGTCAGGACAATACATGTTGGGGGGGCTGAAATCTCTCATGTGGTCACCTAATATATCTCAGATATACAGAGATATGTAAATCATGGCCTAGGAAATTCATGTGTAGATAGAGCTTAGCTTGTGTCAGCCTGGGCAAGGGGCATGGCTGAGCTGACAATACTTTCTGTATCCAGGTTTGAGAGGAAAAATGATAGGACCGAGCCATCAGCCTACAGAAGAGTCCCAGTCCAATCACCGTCTGTCTCTAGAAATGGCAGGGGGTGGGTCTTCAACCTGGAATCAATGTGTCCTTACTCACTAGACTTTAACATGGAGACTGGGGCTTTTGTTTCACTTACTTTAATCCTCCACAAGAATGGCAGCGTGACGCCGCAGTCTGGTGCCCCTTGGCAAAGGTGCTGCTGCGACCGACAGAGAACAGTCTGGCCACCCAGGTTGAG
>PVHY01020347.1:0-25718 GCA_004024945.1 Uropsilus gracilis | reverse complement strand
CTCCCTCTCTCTCTCTCTCTCTCTCCCCCTCTCTCTCTCAAGGGTTTTAGTTGGAAGCCCCAGAACGGGGGCCGTAGGAACCCCAGCAGCCCAGGCAGCGAGGGAGGGGGGGCCTTGCGGGGTGCCGCGGGGGGGCGGGGGCCGAGAAGGCGAGCAGCCAGCCGAGGAGCGGCAGCCGGTGGACTTAGATAATCAGCAAAATTTGAAAAGCCGAAGCCGGTGGCGGCCGCGCGGCGCTCGCTGGCGCACGTCCCCACCTCTGCTCGGCCGCGCCGGCGACGGGAGATGCAGCACCCCCTGACCGGTGCCACCTGCGTGGCGCTCCCCAACGTGGGCATGTGTCCCCAGCTCTCGTGCGCCTTGACTTTTATGTACTTGCAGCAGGTAAGGCGCGCGACCGCCCGGGCCGGCCGGGGCTCCCCGGGGATGCGCGGGGTCCCTGGGTGCCGTCGGGAGGCTGCCTCTGCGCTGGGCCGCCGGGGGAGGACCGGAGACCCCCCGGGCGCCGAGCGGCGGGAGCCCCGCGCGGAGCACTCGGATGCTGCCGGGGGCTGGGAGTTGAGGTTTGCCAACTGCGGTCGTTGCAGGGGGGGAAGGGGGGGGCCTGGGCTCCCCTCGTCCGGGTTGACACCCCCAGTCGGGACTGAGCCCCCTCGGGTGCAGAGAGTTTGCCCTGGCGGCGGCCTGGAGCGCCGGAGTTTCCGTCCCGGGGTCCACGCGAGCTCCCAGCCCTCGCCGGGTTTGCGTGTGCGCCGCTCGGGACCGCGTTGTCTCAAGTTTGTCCGGGTTGAGCTGTCTCCAGCCGGGCCGCGGCGTGTTTGGAGCCGGTCAGCCCGGGCTCTGGCTGCACAGTCGGCGGCAGCGCGGGCTGGATGCCTCCAGGCTGCTGAGGCTGCTGCTGTCTTTGTTGGCAGGTGGGGAAGGCTTGCTCTCCCCTCGCTCCCCCTTCCCCGGCGAGCTCGGCGAGGCTGCCTGGATTTCCCGGGCTGTGTGTCTTCCGGAGCCCGCATTGTGCCTCTTCCCGGCCTTCCAGGGTGATCCCCTGGGCTGGCTGTCCCTCTGCCCTTCCCTTTGGCCCAGGGGCTCCGGGGAGCTGCCAGGGCATGCCCAGCTGGTGGCCGGCCTGGCTGCTCCTGAGAGCCAGCTGGGAGGACCCTGCCCCACCACGGGCAGGAGCCTGGCGCCTCCCCGGGAATGCCAACCTGCTCCCCAGGAGGCCTCGGTCCTGGCCCAGGCTGCTCGTTGCCCTGGGGGGGGGGGGGCTGGTGGGGGGCCTGAAGTTCTCTCCAAGTGCTGGGAAGCCCTGGTTCAGTCTGCGTGGTGGGAATCTGGCCGCTCGCAAAATGCCAGGGTCCTGTTGGGAACGTGCGGGTCATCTGTTATCAAGTTGGTCGCCTCCAGGAAACATCCCCGAGGCGTGTTTTCCCGTGGCAGGTCTTTGGAAGAACAGATTTGTTGTTGTTGTTGTTGTTGTTGTTGTTGTTTTACTCTCCTGGGAACGAACCGGCCTCTCCTTGGGAGCATGTGTGTGTGCGTGCGTGTGAGTGTGTGCTGCGAGCACCTCTGTGCTTCACACCCGTTCCCCGCCAGCAGCCCGAGCATCTCTGCAGATGCCAAAGCTCCATCGCCTCGGATCCCACCGCCACCAGGAGCGGACCTCCCTGTCTCGCGGTCGCTTGGTATCCCAGCGGCGGCGCCGGCCACACCGACCGCCGTGGTCATGCTCTGTGCCGTCCTCCCTCTGGATTCATCAAGGCTTCTGCCTTCCACAGCGTGACGTTGGGTGGCTCGTTTGGGCCAACTTAGGAGATGGTGACTTTGAGGGAGAGGCTGCCGGGAAGGGGACAGACGCCGGGGTCAACCCAGAGGACTCCGCACCGGCCAGGCCCCCTCTTCCTGGCGGGGGACACGCGCCGAGGGGAGCATGAAGGGGACGCCGGCAGCCATCACACGCGCTCAGACGTGACTCAGTCAGCATCGGGGTTCACGGGGCGATCGAGGGGGCACCCCGTCTCGGAAGGGCTGGCTGTGCTCTCAGTGAAAGTGTCTAAAAGGCGACGCTGTGATGCCACGTCTCGCGTGCTTGTGTGTTTTCCGAGTTGCACTCAGTGCCTGAGCTGTCGCTCGGGCACACATTCATTCCTGCTGGACATCCAAGACCACATCGCTAGCCTCCCTTAAGCTTCCTTCCTGCCGGTGGGGGTGGGGAGCTGCGCGTTTTGGGGGGGACTCTGTTCCCCAGCACCACCCAGAAGGAGTCTCATTGCTGCGTACACTCAGCGACCCAGGCCACTGGCTGGCAATGCTGTGGGACCCTTCGCTCCCCCTTCCACCAGCTCCCCCTTCCCTCTCTCCGCGGCCACCCGCCTGTCACCAGGGTGCTTGCTCCCTGCTGTCGGGCTGCATCCATTCCTGTCCCTGTGTCATGCTGGTGACCAGAGGGTCATCGGTGCTTCCCGACTCCGATGACCTGGGGCTGGACCAGCAGCCTCTGTGATAAACGACACCTTCACCGGGAGCATTTGCTTTGCTAGTATGGAGCCAGCGTCACACCAGGAGTCAGTCAGCCCTTTGCTAGGACCCATTTTATGAGGAAAACTCCAAAGGCAAGGGTTTTATGCCGGCGCCTTTGCAGTCTGCGTGACCAGCTGGAAGGGGCCGAGTCCTCCCCAGGATGGCTGTCCCTGAAGTTTCTCATGCCACTGGCTTCTCACCCAGCAGCTTAGAAAGCACCATTCACTTTCTCCCCCTCAGTCCTGCATCAGCCTTTCTCCCTAAACCCTCTAGATTCGCTCCTGGAGCAACTCAGGCAGATGATGAGCATCAGCAGGGCCGCCTGGGCCGGGGGCTGCTCCGAACGGCCCCGGAGGTGGGGCCACAGCACCCACGGCCCGAACCACCGGCCCCACTTGCTCGGTCGCCAGGGCTGACGCCGCCTGGTTGACTCTGCTGCAGGCCGGCGCTCGGGCGCATCTCCCTCGTCCTCGGCTCCCTCAGCCCCAGATGTCTGGCCGCGCGGGCCTGCACGGTGCTGGCGTGTTGGGCGACCCTCGGGAGGGGCGGCCCCAGCTGCTGCGCGTGTGCGTCGTGGTGGCCTCGTGCTGCAGACCCCTGGGGAGCGCCGGCTGGGCGGGAGCAGCTGGACCTGTTCTGGTCTTCCAGGCCCCGTCCCAGCCGCCTTCTTCGCTCGCTGCGGTGACGTCAGTCCTTGATGGTCCCCAAGACAGGCCGCCCGGGGCTCCAGAGGGGGCACCTGTTTACGCATTCTTGCTTTGGGGGGAAATCCTGATGATAAGTAACCCCAGTGGGGTGAGGGGGGGTTCAGAGGAAACCAAAGACACAGACCCCCCTACACACACACACACACACACACACACACACACATCCAGACAGGTATCTAGAACTCTCTTTCCAGCCCTGGAACCAGGGAGCCCACTCCTTGGGGGCAAGGCTGGCTTGGCCTGGCTCCAGTTCCACCAGGGAGGCCCCCAGACTGCACTTGCCTCAGAGCCCTCTCTCTCCCTCCGATAGGTCAAACCTGGGGCCTGTTCTCCAAGCTCCCCCATCCCCAAAGCGCCATCAGCCTCTCCCAGGACCACCCTCGGGGGCCCCAATCACCCATCAGAGGCAGCTGATCAGGGCCTTTATCAACCCGATTTGAACAACAAGGCCAGCCTTTGACATCCACAGGCGGGGCCAGGCGTGGGGGCCGCTGTCAATATCTGAAGATGGGTCATTTTTCCCCCGTAATGATGATCCATGCGGTTTGTTTTAAATAGTGAAGTGGTTTGTACAAAGGGTAATTCCTGGCAAATGAAGCCATTGCTCACCGCAGACGTCTTCAGATCGAAAGCAATTGAACTGAAACCTGCAGATCACCCTGCTCCGTCTTTAATTAGAAGCTGCCGCTGGGGCGGACTCCCCGGAAGATGGACTCTCGGAGCGGGGTCTCGGGAGGGGGCCGCGCCTGGCCGGGCCGCCGACCTCCGTGCGGGAAGCGTCCATGATGATGGCGTAGCCAAGTTCAATTCTCATTCCAGTTACTCACCTGGTGCGCACGGCCTGATGATTTATAGGGGCCCCGATGGCGTTTTATCACCTTCTTTCTTCTCGACTTAATCCCATGTTGATTTATGAGATGGCGCTGGGGGTCGGCAGGGTCAACAGTGCCAATAACACAGGGAAGAATTAGGACAGATTGTCTTCAGGTCCGAAGAGTCGGGCCCTCCCTGCCGGTCACTCCTGCGCGTGGCAGAGCCGCGTGTCTTTCCGGAGAGATCTGATACCCTAAGCTGCCTGATGACCCACCATGCATGCGGCCCTGATCTTTGCCGAGGAAGGGGAGACTGCGCCACTGGTCAGCTGGTCAGGGGCTGGTCTTGGCAGCTGACCAGCTGACCAGGGGGCCTGTGTCTCAGGTGGGCTGGGGTGTGGACTAGGCCCCCTTCTACGGGGTGCTGGGCTGGGGAAACATTAACCCAGAGCTCCTCGTTAGGTGATGTAGCGTGGCGCTCACAGGTGAGGATGGTGAGCAGCTGCCAGCCCGCAGACGCCTCTCGCCGCCTGCTGTACCGGGCCGTGTTAGCGCCGACGGCCGTGCGGCGGGCGAGGGGGAGACCATGGCGTGGCGCTCACACGCCATCTGTTTTCCTTCCAGCTGGCCCTTGAGTAATTGTCCACTCGCCGATGGGCGGGGGGCAGACAGTCTGAGTTTTTAGGGGGTTCTGATTCATTGAACCAGGCTCTCGGCCCCAAGAGGAAACAGAATGCCTTTTTATTCGTATTGGCCGGGTAAGAACGGTGTAGCTTGTCAGGCAAATACTAGTCTTCTGGCAGAAGAGGAGATGGCAGCGTCGTAAACAGAATCAGGTTGGTGCCTGCCGGAGGGGGTGGAGGTGTCCTGCCGGGAGTGTGGGTGTAATGGCCCCATCTGCACAGACCTTTTTAATGGACCAGGAGCGGTGTCCCGGGGCGCTGTTTAATTCAATTAAGAAGAGCAGAGAAAGTTCCATTCATCAATAAACTTTCCAGCTTCCGGGAGCTGCTCTGGAAAGCTCTGTGGGGCTGGTGGTGGCCTGGACCGGCCTTCCCCACCCCAGGTCCATCAGCTCGAGGTCCAACCTTCCACCAGGCCGCGTGCAGACACAGGGAGAGGGGGGATGAGTCCCGAGCCCCCCCACCCCCCCGGGCATCCCAGCAGGGAGGAGGGTCTTTCCTCGTAACCCCCATTGCGTTCCATTCATCTCCCAGGGTCATCGTGGGGCTAGTAGAGCCAGGCTCTGAAGGTCTCCAGCCAGGGTGTGTTGGGGGTAAGGGCTTTGCACGCCTCTCCCATCCTGATGTCCTGTGATCCACAGTCCTGGCTGGAAAAGCACACACACATGCATGTGTGCGTGTGTGTGTATGTATGTGGTGTGACTTCCTAGCCGTGTTTCCGTTTCTGACCCTCCTGTGGGTCACTCCCTTATTTCTGTGAAGTGCCAGAGAGTTTAGAGAACTGCTCGCTGGTAAGAAACAGGATGGCAGGGTCATCTCATCCACGGGGTACTCTGCCCGCTACATCCAGAAAAGAAAGCTGGAACATAGTAGCTGCTCAACTAAAAAAAAAAATCACAAGGACTGAATACACTGAATTGCTGAATATTTCCAGGCATGGAGGGTATTGTGCAAAGCAGTGAGGAAAGGGGCCCGGTCCGGGGCTGACTTTCCAGGAGATAAGTGCAGAGGACATGCACTGAATGGCCAGGAGATGTCCAGGTGGAGCCGGACCAGGGCAGATGCAGTGGACATGGACAGTCGCTGGTTTGCTTGGGTTTCTCGGATGGGTGAGGCCGCGTGGGTCTCACCAGGGGGGGGGGTGATAGCTTCCTGTCCAGTGCACGAGGAGCACCGGGAGCAGTAGGCGCGTGAGACCGTGACAGAGAATTCCATAAAGAGGGAGGGCCACCTCCTGGCCACCAGGTCTGCAGCAGACTTTGTGTGAGGCCAGGAAAGAGGAGAGGAAGGGGCAAGCGATGGAGAAGCTGCATCCCCAGGTGGCTCCACGTCCCGGTCTCAACTCTGGGCTATGTTCGAAGAGGCCTTGCAAAGGAGAGTGGCTGGAGCCAAAGGCCCCTTCAGCACCCCGTTTTGGAGTCGTGGCCGAGCCCCGGGACTTGTGCTGCACGCAGGCTGAGGCGGAGGTGAGAGAACATTTTGTTGACATCTCCTGTCGCGCCTGCTTGAGGCGCCAGCCCGGCGGGCTGAAGGCGTTGCAAAGAGCGCATGTGGCCCAGGGCTTTCCAAACGTGGGGTGTTTGGGTCCCCCCTTTCCCGTTTGCACCAACCCACCCACTCGCCCAGTTGAGACCTATTACATAGCTTTAAAAATGAGCTCATATCTGCAACTTGCAAGCACTTGGAGACTTACCCACAGCGGCCTCCATCATCGCGTGCCGCAGACACAGACGCCTGCACAGAAATTAATATTCCCCCCTGGGTTTATTTGCGTTTGCTGGACTCCTATGGGTGCCAGTTGCCCTCCTGAGACCGACTCTCTGAGCCAGCAGAGGCCTCCTGTGGACAAGGGATCCATCATGGCTACCTCTTCCTGACCGCTCTTGAGCTGTCCAGGCCCAGGGGCCCTTGGGCAAGCCTTGGCTCCATCCCTGGGTCTCGAGGGTGAGGGGGGCATCCACCTCACCCCGTCTGCAGCGAGCAAGAGTCTGGCACCTGGTAGCTCAGCATCCCCTTCTCCCGACTGGCACGGCCCCGGGAGAGGACACAGGTGACTTGAGATGAGGGTTCAGGGCGGGTGCTGAGCTCTGCAGCTCCCCACGGGCTCTGCCTGATGGGTGGTCTCCCCTCTTTTCGATCCTACTCTTTCTGCTGTGTTTAAACACACTCGGAATGAGAATGAGGAGCTGGAGCAGAGCGGGTTGGCTAGAGGTGAGTGCTGGTGGGAAGGCCTGGCTTCTTCCTCCTCTGGCCCTGGAACAAAGTCCAGTGGCTGTAGGAATTAAGCACCTCGGATTTCCCAGCACTGATGCGAGGATGCGCTGATGGTTTAGTCTTAATGAGCCTTTTCCTTTCCAGCGTTTGATGTGTGCCCAGCAATCACCTCTAGGACTAGGGTCTCTTATGCAAAACAACAGCTAGAGTGGCTCCCTGCTCCCTGCTCTCTGCCTTCTCCCTCTGTCTGGACTGGGGCTGGGGGGGGGAGCCCTCTGATCTTAGGAAGGGTGAGACACTGCCCACCATAGTCTCTTCTTTCCATCAGACACCTCCAAGCAGAAGGACAGTGAGGTCGGCATCTGTGGTTTCCTGGAGCAACTTCCAGAACAGAAACCGTCCTGGGAACCAGCTCGTGACCCCCAAAGCACAAGGTATAAAGGGGCATCTCTGGAGCTGCAGTAGGAGCTGGAGGCTCCCCGCCCCCCATCTCTGCTGTTAGTTGTCCAGCAAGTTGTTGTGCTTGGCCTGGCTCTTTGCTTCCTTCTTCAGCAAAATAAGGGTAAGCCTAATTGCCTTCTGTGACTCTTTAAGGATCAGGTCTGCTATCAGGGAAAACAGGCCCCCCAGCCCCCCCAGGCCTGAGTGGACATTACCAGGCATCTGTCCAAGGAATGAATAAATGAGCAAAGGCATGAAGGGTGGGCTGTTCCAGGGAACTAGCATCTCTTTGCAGAAACCGAATGTATCTATTTGCCTTCTCCAAGTCGCCCAAATTAGTATGATTCTTGGACACGGACGCACCGAATTCGGGGTCTTGCTCCTGGGTCTCTCCCGCCTGATTGGGACGCCTCCCCTCCCCCTCCTGTCAGCTGTCAGGGGCGCGATGGTGTGGGATTGTAACGTGGCTGCACAGCTCAATTAATGCTCGGTGACAGGAGGAGGGAAAATAGAAATTGTCTTGCTCTTGTCAGGAGCAAAGTTATTTACTTTCAGAAGCTGACAGACTCACACTGCGGGGGCTTTATTTATTTCCATTCAGAATGTCATTATTCCGGGGTGCAGGGCTGGGGCTCATCCTGAAGTTTCTTCCCACCAGCTCCAATGTGGCGGGGCCTGCTAAAGTGCCGAAGTTGTGGGGGGCCCTGGGGGGGGGTTCTTTTAAGGCTGGGGGGGGGTCAGGGTGTATTACCCCATTGGGGAGATGCTCTAGGACCAGGGAGATGCCCAGCCCCCGGATCCATCCCGCAACTGACCGCATCCTCTTCCTCTGTAGCCAAGGGCCGAGATGCCGGCTCCTCGTCCCCCATCTCTGTCCATCCGAGCCTCCTCTGGAGCGTCTGCAGCCACACATCTCCTGCTGCAAGTCACTTTGCTTTGGGTCTATCTGTTGTCACCACTTAAACTCTCGGACAGGTTCTCTCACCCAGATAATCCGGATAGAACTGTGCAATTCCTCGGCTTCTTTCTCCCTCCCCCCTCCCCCCTCCCCCCATGCCCCCAGGTTTGCAGTGCTCACTTGAGAAAGGGAAAGGTGGCTGGAGAAATTCCTTTCTCCGAGGTGCAATGGCAGAAGCTTCCACTGGGGGTCTCCGTCGCAAGCAAGTGACTCGGGCTCCTTGAGGACACGCTCTTCCTTCCACCTCCCAGGGTTTCATTCAAAAAGTGAGGCTCCTCAGTCAGCTGGGGGACAGGCGGCTTCTGGGACCCTCGCCCGTGACTGGCGGACGCAGCATCTTCAGCAGTGGTGACCAGAACACAGCAAAGACAGCAATAAGATCCTGAATGAATCAGTGGCGTTGAGGCCACGCGTGGCAGGCCTGGCACGGGGCACTTCTCGTGCGTCGCCTCACTGAATGCCCCAGCCAAGGCCTCCAGGGAGTGGACACGAACCACTTCGTGCCTGAGACACACATGTGGTCGCAGGCAGCTGCGGCAGCGTCCGAACCAGCCCGTGGCCCGCACAGGCTGGCACTTGGGTGTGACCTCCCACCCTGTCCCTGTGCTTGGCAGATGGTGGAGCTGAGGAGGGGGGTTCCCCCAGCCTGTGCTGGGCCCTGGTTCCCCCAAGCCGAGTCCTTGAGGAGGAAAGTGGACGCTTGTTCAAAGGGAAAGTTCGGGAGGGCTTTGCACCTGGTCCTGAGGCCATCTCCTTGGTCCTGAGGCCATCTCCTTGGTCAGCTGGCCATGGTCGGCCCTGCCGGGTCGTGCCCGGAGCTTCCAGCCACGCGGAAAACACAGTCCCAGCCCCGCCCGTCGCGTGACTTAACCCCACGCCTCTGCTTCCGTGGACTGGCGGGGCCGGGCGTGTTCATCACGGGATTTGAGGCTGGGCCCCTGCTCTCTGTGCTGTTCTGCGGGGTGCGGGGCAGACAGGCTCCTAAATCACAGCATTGCACGCTTCCCAGGCCCCTGCTCCTGAGAGGGCGTGTACATGCGTGTGCGCGTGCAAGAGTGTGCTGGGAGGGCCGTGTCTAATGAGCGCCGCTGAGGGGGCTGGTGTGGTCTGCACGGATGCAACAAGGGGTGCAGCTCTCTGGGGTGTTCCAGGGGCGCGCGGGCTGCTTCAGCGGCATCATGGCCCCGTGGACTGTCCCTTCGGCCCTTGCCCTTGTCCTAACACGGGCTGGAGCCGTTTCCTTAGCGTGAAGACCCCGGACCTCTGTCTTCCGCCTCACCGTAAGCCACAGCAGGTGGCTGGGGGGTAAGCCACATGGGGCAGCTTGGGGGGTGGCAGTGCGAGCCAAGTCCACTTCCCACCACGGGGCTCTGGCCCCTCAGAGAAACCCAGGCGGTCAAGGCACGAGGAGGAGGCTTGTCTGAGACAGGAGCAAGAGCAGCAGCCGAGAGACTTGTCTAGGAGGCCGCAGCAAGTGGGTCCTGACCCCGCTTTGGTCACCTGGCAGGAGACGCGGGCTGGGGAGGCGGTGACGGGGCCTGGTTCAGACACCCGCAGAGCACAGCCGTGCGTGGGGGCCGCTGCGGCTGGCCTGGCCGACGCATGTGTTCTCGATGTTCTGTACGTGGTTGTGTTTCCTCCCGGGTAGAAGCGAGAACTGGGAAGAGCGTGAGGGGGCTACGGAGGCCGAGGCCGTGGGGTCTCTCACGATTCTCTGCACACTGGAGAGAACGTTGTCTCCAGGAAATGTGTCTGGCTCAGCGAAAGCTAGAGCGACCCTCCAAGAGGGCCGTGTTAAGTGGCTAGAATACACGTGTGCAGATGGACGACTGGATGGCCGCATGGACGCAGAGAAAAATAAGGCCTCAGCCACCCCCGCCCACACCGGGGCTTGACATTCCCTTTTCACAGTGAGAGTGCTGGTTGCCGGTTCTTATTAGCATTTATCCTGATGAGGAAAACAAATGAGCAGTGTGTTTTGAAATGGTCACCAGAGTGGTTGGGAACCTGACAGGCCACGATCGTGCTGAAAGGCCCATCTTCCACTGCCTCGTCTTCCCAAAAGCTGGAGCCGGAGCTCGGCGATTTCCATAAGTAAATAAGGAACGTGACATGCAGTTTTCAGCTCGGGAAATATGATACAGCATTTTGGGCTGAGCAGACAGGTGTCTGCGGCGCGGCTCCCATTTATATTGTGCTGATTTCTGTGTTTGCGTTTGTCCTTCTATTATACGAGTCCATGAGTGTCTCATTGTCTTTAATTGTGTCTACGAGGCACAAGACAGCAGTCAACATCTGCTCTATTGTTTACTTGGCTTCCACGTTGCTTGGATGGGTTATTAAACAATCTATTTTTCAAGCCGAAAACAGAGAAACCAGCCGAACCCATATTACGGCATTTTGTAAAGACCCATTATGCAATTAGCACTTGGGATTTGTGCGGAGCTGGTGATTCACCCAAATAAACATCCCTTTCTTCCGCGAGCTTCTCTAAGCTGGGTGGCTAGATATCGATTTCCCAAAAAATAAAAAATCGCATTTCCTCCTTCATCCCATGGCAGGCCAGGAAGATGACAGGGTGATGGGTGTGATGTGGGGGATGGCGCCTCACTCTTTAGATCTGAAAAAGGGCAACTTTCCAAAATAATGATGCCTTTAGTTCAAGCCAGCAATTATTCTATTACATAAGACAACTCTTGGCTTACACATAGACCGGCTCGGGAGAGTTGATCTATTGTTATCGGAACAGAGAAGTGAAGGTGCTTAACCATTTCTAGGGTATCCGTGGTGCTGCTGATCTGTTTAGCAGAGACACACACACTACCGGTGTCCCAGCAGACCCCGCCGTGGCATGCCCGCCATGATGGCCCCGCATCCCTTCCTTTTGTTTAAGTCATCAGTGAATGTTCCACTGGTTTGTTTCTGCAACACATATGTCTTTAGCCTCTGCTATGCCTCGGAAGCTGGACTAACCGCTGAGGGTCCAGAGCTGAGGGGACTCATTTCACTTCCCTTCACAGAGGCTTCACCTTTGCGGGGGACTTGTCAGACCAGTGAAGTGATCGCTGTGGAAATGGGGCTGCAGCCGTGACCGAGGCTTTGAGGGGAAAGGGATGGGTTTGGGGGTGAAGCATCTTCTCCAAGGAACTGGCGCCGATGCTGAGGTGACAGAAGTGCTCACAGGGGTGGACGTGGGGAAAGAAGACCATGGCCACTGAGACAAGCAGCCAACCTGGTGATCTTCGGTGGATGGGAGAGGGAAGACAGGTGTGTGTGTGTGTGTGTGTGTGTGTGTGTGTGTGTGTGCAAGACCTGCAGGATACGGGAGCATTGATGGGGGGGGCAGGTGCCATTTCCAGAGGAATGAAAATAGTGAAAGAAAAGCCACAGGATTGTCAGTGGAGGATGAATGTGGTTGAATTTAGCCTTTAAAAAGCACCATTTGCTCTTCTGTGGAGACGTTTTCTGCGACCGAAAGTTGGATGAGCTAGGAGGCATGCGATGTACAGGCAGCAGTGATGGCCACTAGGATGGGGAGTGGACAGAGCAGAGGGCCAGGTGGACAGTTTTGAAAAAAAGCCTAATGTTCCTTGTGACTCTTCATCGCCCCCAAATAAGAGAGCAACCAGCAAGTGCCACAAGAGGTGGTCTGGGGGTTCGTGAGGACAGTGGGGCCCCGGGAGGAACTGACCAGAAACAACAGCTGACCAGTTGTCCCTGGACGTCCTGTGCAGTGCTCAGACTCTTAGCGATAGTCTCACACACTCTCCGGGAGCGGGGTCCCCATGCACAGCAGCCCTGCGCAGGGGCACTCATGGACCAGGCTGACTGGAAAACCACTTGCATCTCCACAGGTTCCCAACATGGTGGTGAGGGGCAGGGCCACTGCCACCACCCCACCTCTGCGTAGGGGGGCAGGGGAGGTCGATGATCCATTGTCAGGCAGAACTGGCTCTGGCTCTTAGAAGCATTATGAATCTTGTGGTCCTCTTCCGGCTTCAGGGACATGAGTCTTCACTCTTCTGAGCTCAGTTTATAGAGGTATGCAGCAGAGGTCAAAGAGGGGTCAGTGACATAGCATTGTGGCAAGTATGGCTTGAAGCATAGCTCCCAGCAGATCGAGAGAGCTCAGTGTTAGTGCTTTCCCTCTTAGTGGTGGTGGGGGTAGTAGTGACTGAGCAAATGGTTGTGGTGGCGATGATGGTGGTGGTAGTGGTGGTGATGGTGATGGGGTGGTGATGGTGGTGGTGGTGGTGGTGGTGATGATGATGGTGATGGTGATGATGGTGGTGGTGATGATGATGGTAATGGTGGTGGTGGTGATAGTGGTAGTGATGGTGATGGTGGTGGTGATGATGATGGTGGTGGCGATGATGGTAGTGATAGTGGTAGTGATGGTGATGGTGGTGGTGATGATAATGGTGGTGGTGATGGTTATGGTGATGATGATGATGATGATGGTGGTGGTAGTAGTAGTGATGGTGATGGTGGTAGTGATGATGGTTGTGGTGGTGATGATAATGGTGGTGGTGATGATGATGGTGGTGGTAGTGATGGTGATGGTGGTATTGGTGATGGTGGTGGTGATTTTGATGGTGATGGTGGTGGTGGTGGTGGTGGTAGTGGTGGTGTTGGTGTTGATGGTGGTGCTAGTGTTGGTGATTTTGATGATGTGACAGTGACGTTGTTGACTGAGTTGGTGATGGTGTTGCTGTTGGTAGTGATGAAGTTAATTTAGATGTTGATGATGATGGTGGTGATGGAGGTGATGTTGGGGGTGAGTGAGCTAGTGATGATGATGGGGATGAGGATGGGGATAGGGCTGGGGTGCTTATGGTGGTGGTGATTTTGGTGTTGGTAGTGGTATTGTTTACTGAGCTGGTGATGGTAGGCATGGTGGTAGCGATGCAGTTCATGATGGTAACAATGGTGGCAGGGGTGAGGTAGGGGTGACTGAGCTAGTGAAGGTGATGATGGTGGCGGTGATGGGGAAGATGAAGGTGGTGTAGAGGAGGTATGGGCAGTGTTGGTGGGGGTGGTGCTTGTGCTGATCCAGGCGCTGGCAGGGACAGAGGAAGTGATGGTGTTTGGTGATGACTGTGATACAGATGAGGATGCAATCCAATCTAGTAATTTCCCTCCCAAGTACCTGGGTTTATATTTGCTTCTGTTCTGTCCCTTGTCATCTTATATGCCTCAGTTTTCTCATCTGTAAAGTGGGCATGATGGGGTTATCAGGCATGATGAGATTAAATTGTTATCTGTTAAAAAAAAAATTAAGCCCAGCTTTAGTTCTGATAAGCAGAGTCTCGATGTGCTTGGAACCTGCTTATTAAGTCAAGGAGTCGGTGCAAAGTCTTGAAGCAGGTGTTCTGGCTTCTGAGCTGCTTCTCTCCTTGGTTTTCCTTCTCATGGCGGGCACTGAGGCCACCTCCCTGTTCCCGCACTGCCAGGCCCACCCCCATCCCTCCATGTGCTCTGCGTATAACAGGTGTGTGGTGAGCCAGAGTTCTGGCAGAGAGCGACATGAAAACGACTCCCGGTAATTACAGAAATAACAAGGAGGGCTGCTTAGCGAGGTAGGCAGATGAACACACCACTAGCCAGAATGAGAAATGGTGCCTGGAAATGTTAGGTCCCAGCGGGAGTAGAGAACATATGGGCGAAGCCGCGCTCCAAGTTGGGCATCGTTGGTGAGTCTCTGAGCGGTTAAGGAAGGGCACTGGATGCTAGGGTTTTTCTTCTCTCCCTTTTTCCCTCTGACTTTTAAATCCTTCAGTTCCCCTTCATCCCTTTGTTCTATTTCAGTCCTAAAAGGAGCATTCATCTTCGAGGCCAGTCACGGAGCCGCCAAGGGAGTGAGGTCTGGGTGGTAATCCTAAAACAAGCCCCTCCCCCCCAGTCTTTGCATTTCCCCATTGAGCTCTGCTCAGTATCCTCAGGAAAGAGGCAAAGGAAGCAATCACTTCGGTCTCACATGGAACGTGGACTTGGTGAGTCCAGATCTGTGATGGGTGGGTGTGTAAAACATGAGCACCCAGAAGCCAGCCAGCCAGCCAGCCAACCATCGCGTGCATGTGTTTGTGCAAGGAGCCCACAGCTCTGTCTGCCAGGTGCAGCTTGGAGGGAGAGGTGGCCTGAGGTGGGTGCTCGCAGGTGTCTGTTTCTGGGTCTCACTCCGAATGGAGTCTCGAGTCTGCCATCGTTGCTGGCATAACTCTGGGCCCTGGGATTTCTCTGGAAGGCTATTCTGGAATTCTTGCTTGCCACCCACATGGCTTTTCCTTGCATGCACTTAGAAAAGGTTTCAGCAGAAGGAGCGGTTTTTAATGTGGAGGATCCACGGAGCCACCCACTCCTTTGTAAACTTCCAGGATTCCTGACTTAGCAGATGCAGCCATGGCTCTGGAAATGCAGAGGAAATCGGGCTTGGGAGCGGACAGGCGTGACTCCGGCTGCTGGTCCTCACACCCCACTTGCCGAGGATAGCGTGAAGTCCTAGAGGTACGCTGTAGGGTGTACCACAGAGCGGTTGGGACAGCGATACCAGAGAATGGGTAGAAGATCCAACGGGTCCGAGTGCTGATGAGGCTAAGATGGTACTAGGGCCTTCGAACTTGTGTCAGAGGGTGTGGCTAAGAAAAGACGCAAGAGGCTGCTTGGATGACTTCCTTTCCTGCCTGTGTGTGAATCTTCAGTGCTTACCTGCACTATTGAATTAGTCCAGAATCTATTAGTGGCAAAGGCTAGAAACCCAACCGAACTTAACTGAAAAACAAAACAAAACAAAAAACAAAACAAAAGCACAAAAAGCATGGAGATCTATTGATTTGTGAATCTGGGGTATCTGGGGTCAGCCCAGAGGGAAGTATCATGGCAGTGACTGGCATCCCTATAAATGGAGTGGGGCAGGCTTAGATGTACCCACTGTGAAGAAAATCACATGCATGCAGTTGGACTAGATCCCAAGGCTATTTTCAGTGCATTACTCCATGATTTAGAATCCTCCTCGCTGTCCTGAGTGGAGGACCTGGATTGCTGAATTTGTAAGGGAATTAATTGCGATTCAGAGAGTTTAAGTCACTTGTCTGAGAGCCAAGATGGTCAGAGTTAGGATTCAAAGTGAAGTTCTGTGTGGGTCCAGTGTATGAGTTCCGATCTCAGCTAGGATGCTGCTATTCAACAAACACACAGTTCATTTATTATTGCTCCGCTGGAGATCAGCAAAACCTGTTTGCAGAAATGGGTCTGAGAGGCGATGGAGCAGGGACTGCGGGCCAGGCCCAGCCAGCTCCCCCTGGCAGGAACTCTGTAACTTCAGAGGTCCCCTCTCTGGGCTCAGTCTCCCGGCCGCGGTGATGGGTCTTCACGGGACGCAGCTGAGAGGGTTGGCCTGACGTTAGATGAGAGCGAACCTAAAGCTTAGGTGCCTGTAAATAGTAAATGGTGGATGTGGATGGTGGAAAAATACCTAAAAATAGATTGGAAAGGAAGACTCAGAAAGGAAATGAGGTCACTCAGCGTGGTTCCTCTTTTGATGTCCCCAGAGCATCCCAGAAGGGCACAGCTAATCTGGGAAGTTGGAAAGCCCACCTGTCAGAGGCTCACTGGCCACCAGCTGTCCAGCCATGAATCGTGGAGGAGCCATTTGTGGTGGACAGTCCCTGGCACCCTCACTGGCCGGTCAGCTGCCGGGCTGTCTCCGGGGCCTTGTTTCTTCTCTGCAGGAGCAGACAGGTGCCGTGTTTGCAAAGGCACAAAGCTCTGTGCTTCCTGCTCCCCAGGCTACTTGGTGGCTATCCTGCTGTGTGCACACACACACGTGCAAACACAACACACGCACGAGTGATATGATGCACCACACACACACCATACATGCACGCAAACATGTTTGCACAGATACATACATGTACACACCTGCGTACCCTCACACACGGACACACACATACATTTACAGTCGCTCAGTGATTAGAAGGTATCAGTTTCCTGGTCCGAAACTGCCAGAAAAACCCTCCCAATTGTATGGTCATATCTTATAACTGAGGAAGAGAGAGGCATCTGACCCAGCCTTCCCACACCCAGTGCCTTCGCTCTGCCCCAGACAGTGTGACCGTCTTGCCTTCTTAAAAGCCTCCCCACCTCCAAGGCTGCAGGGACAGTGCTTTGGCTGGCAGACACACATCTCCGGGCCAGGACACGCATCAGCGTGACCCAGTGTGAGGGCTGGTAAGCACCTGACACATGGAATTCTGACTATGCCCACGTCTTTCCTTTATAAAGCACACTGTGTTTTGACTTCCTGCTCCACATCTGCTAGAGTTACAGGCTCCTGAGGGATCCACTGATGAATTCCAGAGGGGGCATCGGCGTCATCCCGCCATGATGAAGAGACTGTATGAGCTACATGCAATTTTCCGGAATAGCAAATGAGAAACCGTTCAGAGCAGTGCATGCATCAAAAATACAGGGAACGGACAGTCTCCCACACATATGGCTTTCATGGAGACTGGAGGTTGGGCTGAGGGGCCACAGAGAAAGATCAAAGGGTGACCTCTGGGGCCATTTCCTTGGTTGTCCCCCTTTTCTCCTCAGGCGGGCACCCTCTCCTATGTTGCATGTGACCATGTGCCTCAGATCTCCGTCTTCAGAGGGGCTCTGCAACTTCTCAAGACTCAGTGCAATGTCCGGAGGCTGGTCTGCCTCCAGAGCCTGAGGTCTGCCCCTTGGCTGGCGTTTGTCTTCATTGTCTCTAGTGGCTGCTCAGATGCTTGAGATGGAGTGAGGAGGAGGGTGCAGCAGCGGAGGCCTCTCACCTGGACTTTTATCTCTCAGAGGATTTTAATGAGCATGGTAGACCCAAAGTGTGTTTCTCTTGGTCCTTAGCAACTCCCCTTCATGATGCAACCCTGTCACACTAGCTCCAAGCTGAAGTCACACTTGTGAGGGAATTAATTAGTAGTTTACACAGTATAGGCATTGGATGGATGATGATGATGATGATGATGATGATAACAATGATTATTTATAAGATGCTGATGATAAAGATGCTGATGAAGATATAGGTGAGAGGTATGAGGAGAGAGTAAAAAACTTTGCTCAGGGACTGACATTTGCACAGGGACTGACATATCATCAATTCTCAGCAGCCAGATATTTGAGTAATGACAGAATGGATGGGTGCATGGATGCATGGATGGATGGACAGATGGATGAATGGATGGGTCAATTGATGGATGGATGGATGGATGGATGGATGGATGGATGGATGGATGGATGGATGGATGGATGGGATGGTAGATGGCTGGATTGATGGTTGGATAGATGAATGGGTCAATCAATAAATGGATGATACATGGGCAGATGGGTGGATGCATGGATGGATGGGCAGATGGATGAATGGATGGGTCAATTGATGGATGGATGGATGGATGGATGGATGGATGGATGGATGAACAGATGGATGATTGGACAGATGAACAGATCAATCAATAAATTTTTGATACATAGATAGATGGGTGGGTGGATGGATGGATGGATGGATGGATAGATAGATAGATGGAGGGTGAGTGGAGGAATGGACAGGTGACTAGGTGGAGGATGATAAATAAACAATTGGTCTTCAAATGTCTTGAATCAAACAGTGTCAAATTGGTTCTCCTTACTGGACCCCTCAGGCCCAGCTCTAATTCTTGAAGCTAACAGGCATCACATCACCCACGACAAAGAGAGAACAATCCGAGCTCCTCATCTCCTTGGCCATAGCACTCTTTTCAGAACACGGCACTGCATGAAGCTTCTTAGCGTGCGAACCTGATTCGGGAGATTCCAATGCAGACGTTTCGTCTTTAAAGGAAAAGTGTGTGTGGAGCGCAGGTGGCTTTGTCTGTTGCAAGGCAACAGCAGGTAGCAAGGGGCATGGGGGAAAGAGCCCAGTTACCAGTCATGGAGCTCGTGCTGCTTGGAGTGGTCTCTGCAGCCAGCTCCTGCGGGGGACCTGCATCTCAGAAGGCAGAGGAAGCAGTGAGGGCACAAACTCAAAACAAGGGGAGAAGGGATGCCCCCTCCCCCTTTCTGAGCACCCCCAGGGAATTCTTGTTTGCCTTCAGCAAGGTCAACAGATTCTCCAGCCAGTTGCCATTCAACCCCAGCCAGGTCAGGGGGCAGCTCCTGGAGCATTGTTGATCTCAGCAGATGATGTGCAGGGCTGGTATTCTTAGATTTGCTCATTCAGCCAGTCAGTCTGGCTTTCGGGGGAGAATCAGGTCAAGAAGCGCTTAATGAACCAAGAGCAGCTCAGCGTCGCCTGCCCCGCTGAGGCTTCAAGTTCCTAATGATAATCAGCAGCCTCCTCGCTTAATAGACCTGCTCGAATGTTCTTTGTGCATCTCCAGGCCTGTCTTGTGAGGTGGTGGGGTGGCCGTGGGTCCTGGGTCATTGAGGTTCCTCCCCACTCAGCGCCACCGGCCCCACCGGCACGTGGCTGAAACAGCAAGTGACTGGCTTGGGTTCTGACTCTGTCCTCGTCCAGAGACGGAGGCCACGCACGTGCTTATTAGCCCGGCTTGTGAATTTGGGGCTTGGGATGTGGAAGGAGGTGACGGCTGGCGAGAGATGGCATTGCTGTCGCGTTGACTTGTTGTGTTGTCACATGCATTTGATTTCATCGGGTGCGGCTGAAGCGAGGGAGAGCCTGGGTGCCCCTGCTTGGGGAAGGCTGGTCTGAGCTAGTCCAATGGGTCACGCAGTCATGGTGGCCTTTGGATCCCCAGGACCCCACCTGGTCATGGCCGCCACTTAATTCTGACTGTCCAGGTGACGTGTGTGAGGCCCAGAGAGGTGGTGTCGCTGCACCAGAGGTCAGAGCCAGCCACCAGTGGACACTCTTTAGGTAGCTCCACTGTCCATGTGGCTCTGGCAGGAGGGGCCCGGGGTGGCAAGGATGTGCATGGGGCTCCAGGGAACAGTCTCTCCATGGCAAAAGAGGCTGGCAGGGGCTGTGCCCTGGTATGGGGGGGCAGCCACCCATGGTAACAACATGCGGATGTGACATCCCTCCCCCGGGAGACTCTCCAGGCTGGGTGGGTCGTCATCATCATCATCATCATCATCATCATCATCATCATCATCATCATCATCATCATCATCATCATCATCATCATGAGGACACAGGTGAGGGGAGCAGTGGGATGACTCCCCGTGTCCTCCTTACGACTGTGCAAGCTTTCCCTGCAAAGGCCACTACCCCTCCCCACCCCACCCCCGCCCCGCCGCCCATGGCTTCCTGCCTCAACATCAGACCCTTAGCAGGTCGGCGTCTTCAAGTTTCACTGTGAGGTCCCAGGGCCTGGTGAGGCCCCTCTGGGCTGTCCCCTCCCTGGCTCTGGGTGGGGTTGGAAGCCACATCTGACGGTGTGTGGAGACTGTTTTGATTCAATTTCATGCTCTTGGGGATCTCCCTGAAGACCTAGCAGAGGATAGAGGCAAGAAGCACACATTTTGCAGTGCAAACTGGGACAAGCCACTTGTCCTATGCATGCTGCTGGTGACCCTCAAATGCTGATGAAGCGGTTAGTCTATGTCCAGGTTTAGAGAACGAGACAGGGAAACATAATGATGGAGCAGGACGGGGAGGAAGGAATACAGGAGTCCCCACCCCCAGCCGCCCCCTGGTGGATAAGTACCATCCTGGGAGATAACACCACTGATCTTCCCGGGGCTTAGACAACTAGGTCCTGAATGTCACATGGTGGCGGTGACTGGTCACCCCACGGTCACCCCATCCTGCTAGTTGAAGGATGGGTGGTTTGCTAGCAGTGATCTGAAGAGAACAGGAAGTATGGAGGCTTCCAGTTGGGGCTGATGGTGCAGTATTGGGGACCAGGAGGAGGGGAGACTGATTTGACATGAGTGTGCAGACAGCTGGAGAAGATAATGGACCAATCAGCAACTTCTGAGCATCCCCCAGATGCCAGGAGACCCACACCACCATCATTCCTCAGCAACACTGAACCGACAGTGAGAAGGTACAGCTGTTGTCCCATCAGACCCCAAAGAGACAAGGCTCAGGACCAAGTATGTCATCCTTGATGAAAGGTTTGACAGGGTGGATAGAGCCCAGATCCTGCCCCAGCCTTCACCACACTGACACTCACACTTTTTGTTCCGTGGCCGGAAGTCCCAGATCACTGCATCTACCTTGGAGACCCATCACTCTCGGTGATCAGGAGGCCCCTGCCACCTTGCAGCATCATGGAGCATCTACAAACATGTCCCTGGACACTCACTCTCTCAAACCAGCTTGGGGCCATCACTTCGTATGCCATGCTACCATTCAGTCACCTAGGTGAACAGGAACGACTGGCCCACTTCTTTCTTTGAGCCAACCTACCTTCCAGGAGGAATATTCACACTTGCAAGAGTCGTGTGCAATGTTCAGAGGAGCCCGGATACAAGGGAGGGTGCCCGAAGGTAGCAGAGAAGGCTTTGCAGAGAATGTGACAGTTCACTTAATCCAGAAGTAGAATGAAAGGGAGGGAAGGAGTGGAGGGTGGAGGAAAGAAAGAAATAGGACGGGGTGGGAGCAAGGAGGCAAGGAAGGGAGGTATCAAAGACAGGAAGAAGGAAAGAAGGGCAGTTCTGCTTCTCAAGACATTTGTATAGAGACTTGGATTCATAAAAGGGTTTGACAAAGACAGTGGTTTGCAGAAAAGAATGGTTCTTAAAGGAAGCAGTGTTACTAATCTGCAGCTGCAGGTAAAGGTGAGGAATGTTGTGAAATGCCCGAAATAATGTAGGAAAATGTCCAACTCCCAGTCTGGCCAGGAAATAGGTGGTATAAGCAATTAAATATCCCATATCAATCTGTATTGTGAGGTAACCCCAGTCAATATTGATAAGGCATATAGTTAATATTGTCGGAGAAATGCTCAGTTTTGTGCTTTTTGTCTTGTTTTCGCGGTTGACAAATTGGCCACTGATGTTTGACTGTTGTCCAGGTAGCAGGGAAAATGGTGGAAATAGTGTCCGGTGGCCAGTGTCGCTCTCCTGATCTGGGGAGAAGGCAGAACTTCCCCAGACATCCTTGTTGGTAGAAGGAAATGTGCCCCAAAGTTCCTAGATAGAAAGGTATTTTAGTTATCCTTTTTATTTGAGAGTCTGCTACTTAAAACGTGCTCTTTTTCAAACAACGCAAACTCATTGCTACCACATCCATCACCACCATCACCACCATCTCCATTCCCATGGCCACTGTCATCTGTGTCACCGCCACTACTATCATCACATCATCAATATCGTCAACATCACCATCACCATGATCACTCCCTTCACCGGCACCATCACCACCATTACCACTGTCTTCATCATCATCAGATAGAGGCTGAATTGGTCCATGACGCTGAAGTCGGTTCTGCTGGCCAATAGAATCCATAGGTGGGGATTGGTCTCTAAATGCCCCCTTCTCCCAGCCTCCAGTTAACTCCTATGTCTAGATCCTCTTTCTTTCTTTTCATGGGTTTAAACTCTGGGGCAGGCCACTCTAAGTCTGCCAGACAAAGGCATTCTCGGGTGAGCTGTGAAGATACGCGGAAGGCGCTAACACCTGTTAGCAGCAGCAGCAGAAGCACTTTCCTCCAGAAAAAGGAAAATAGATGCTCATAACTAAGAGTATCAGCAGGGAAGCTGGAGGAGGGATCAGATTGAACTATCAAAGACTGTTTAAGAAAACAAACAGCTCTTAATGGAAAATATCCCTAACAAAGGGAAGATGGACAGGTGTCACCAGAAAGTGGTGGGCAGAACTAAAAGCAAGTAAGATGCAGAGTGGGATGAGAAAGGAGGGTTTATCTGCTCCTTCCTGAAGTCTGACTCCCAGAGATTTGGAGGAAAGAGGCTTTCATTTAGGGCTCCACCAGCACGATCTTCTCAGCCAAACTGGCCATTGCCTGCTTGTTTATCACCCTCAAACTAAGGATGAGTTTTACACCTCCAAATGGTTGGGGGGAAAAATCAAGAGATTAGGTGATGGGTGAACATTGCAAGAAGTTCAGATTTCAATGTTGCAAACTCTCAGTGCTTTCATGAAGAAGCACCAGAGTTCTGGAGCTTCCATCCCAGAACCAAAGCTACTCATCACCTGCCTGTTCACAGAGCAAGTCTTCCACCTCTGCCAGCCATGTGGGTACTAATGGGGTCTCCTTTGGAGCCTACCCGTCTTTTCTAGCCTTAGTTAGGACTGTGCCCACTGTTCTTTTACCTCTTTCTTTTATTCTACATTTATTCTCCACAGTCTATGGTTTTCTAAGTGGTCACAATGTACTGATCTGCCCATGGGACATGAGGCAGTCAGTGATTGGTGCACCAGGCACTGAAAACTGAGAGGCCTGGTGTGACCCCTGACCTTGAACATGACCTGAGGACAGAGGACAACTGCCCCGTGATCCCAGTGCCCCCCACTTGAGAAAAAGAAGTGTTTTACTAGGAACTTATTAGTGTAATTTAGTATTATTAGCGTCAAATATTAGTGTGATATTAGGAAAAAGAAGTTCTTTTTTTTTTAGTGATAGTTCTTTCCTCTAATGTGTTATTAGTGCCTTAAGTGTTTGGAGGTGGATTTGGAACCAGGAGGCATCAATTCTTATCATTTCAAATGCCTAATCACTACAATCATAAGTGTCAATACCATAGACTATAAAAGAAAACTCAGAGATAATAGGAGAAATAATAGTTAGAATGAGAGGTGGTGAAGGCAGGAAGAAACGTACGTGTGTGTGCAGGCAATGAAGGTCAACGTGATGGACTTAGCAAGGCCTGAGCCTCCTGGTAGTTGAGGTGAAAAGGGTAACAAGACAGCCTTTATTTTCAGAGAGGGGGAGAAAGGATGCTCATTATTCAGGAGCAGCAATAATTTTCCATCACAGAGTTCTTAAAAAGAAAAGAGGAAATAGCTTCTTTCAGAGGCTATAACTATATCTCCACCTACCTCAGATGCAATATGTTTCTCATTTCTCTCTGAATGAAAACATTAGGTTCTTTAATAAAAACTGGGTTTTCATATATTTATAAATATAGATAATATAATGAATATGTATACTTATTCATACATGTGATGTATATATAATACAATGAATATGTATAGAGATCCATAACTATAAGGATCCTTTGTATTGACGTAACACAACCGTTTCCAGCACACCCCCACGGTGTGGCTCATGGGAACAGTGTTGGTGAAGAGTGAGTAGATACTGCTACAGAGGCACTGTTTCCAGAAAGCTGAGTGTCTGCGACTTCTGTCATTCTTGTTCCCGAGGGACATGCCCTGTGTCGTGGTCAGGGATCTTTCTCAGAAGAGCACTGTGACCCAGCCTTACAAAATAAGGGCTTGCCCCCCCCGCCCCCCAGGAAGCTGCCTCCCTCTAAAGCTGTTGTCCTCACTGGTAACTTCTCAGAAGCCAGCGCTGAAAGTCATCGTCCGAAGCTAAAGTTAGAAACGTATCAGCCAGGGTCAGCTCGCAGCTGTTCCCGGCGCCTTCTTGCTGGTGGTGAGAACGGCCACTTTGCTACGTGAGAATCAATTACCGAGAACCTGTGTCAAAATGGCCAAAATTCAGCCTTAAATAATTAAATTCTCTGCCAAACGCTGTCCGCTATCGTTATCTAGAAATGCAATTATGCAGCTAAATCAAGCAACTAAAGTTAGTGTAGTGTAAAAACACCTTGGCCAGCCAGAAGCAGAGGGATGGACGTCGGGATTTAGCAGGAGCTGAGAGTTGAATGTGCTTGGTGGGGTCAGAAGCTCTCCTGGTTTGGAGAGAATCTAGGCCCGGGTCCTGTGTGGAGGTGGAGGTGGGGTGATTCCCCCCTGAGGGTTTGTGTAAAGGTGTTGCCTAAGTAGCCACTGTCAGTGTGAAACCCCTCCCCCCTCAGAATCCCCACCCTCGGGCGCTGCGCCCCCAGCCTATCCTGGGTGAAGGGTGGAGGGGAGTCTCTGGGGTGTTAGCCCTGTGCCTTCCATCAAGAGTCTGTCTGCAGGACCACCCGGCTATCAGGACCCTGGAGACAAGAACAGGGAAGAATGTCTGAACATCACATCTGTGGCAAAGGATGTTGAGATGCGCCCTGAGAGGCGGGGTCCGCTAGGAAGTTTGTCCTGAAGAAACTCATCCAGCCGGGCACGGAGGCTCGTGCCTGTAAGCTTCAGCCTATGAAGCAGCTGGCGTTGGGGATCGCGGTTCGAGTCCCGCTCGGGGCAACGCAGCGAGACCTAGTCCCAAAAGATAGCTGGGCGTGGTGCCGTGCACCTGTCATCCCAGCTACCTGGGAGGCTGAGGCTGGGGATCGCTTGAGTCCATGGTGCCCTGGGCAACAGGAGCCTGCGGTTCCACAGGCAAAAAGAGCGAGACCCGGTCTCAAAAAAAAAAAAAAAGAAAAGAAAACAAAAAAGAAACTCATCCACAGACTCCGAGTAACTGATTCAAAATCGCAGCCAGTACTTGGGACCCTGAGTCGGTGCGATTCCAGTCATGTGCCCCAGGGAAACTGACCTGTCCCACACCCCAGGCTCTGGGTGTTTGTAAAGGCCTGAGGGACTCGAGGCCTGGCTCACATGTGCTCTCCATCTGTACTTTTGGTGCACTTCAGTGAGGACTGGATGCTCTGGGCCAGGAGGGGCACCTTGTTCATGCAGCCCCCCCCCACACCCCACACCCCGCAGCACCGTGTGTGGCTCCGAGCCAGAAGCACCTTTGGAAATCCCCCAAACCACACACCTGCCTGCCTGTTAGGGAGGCAGGCAGCGAAGCCTCCTGGGGCAGCCTGACTGGGAATTGCGTTTGCAGCCCCACTGCTTGCCGCCCGCCTGCACCCCCAAGGGCTCTCCCTGGGTGGACGCGCTCCCCATTTGCTCCAGGAAGCTGAGAGCAGGGCCTTCTCCCCAGAGCTCCCAGCGGGGGATGACGTCAAGTGTAAATAATTCAGCTCTGCCTGCTCTGGCAGCTCACAGCTGCGAGGTCGGGGCGGGCCACACGCTGGCCCCCGCCGGACCCACCCTCCTAATGAAAAGGAGAGGAAAGCAAACTGGAAGATCTTCTGGCTCCTTTTGAGCAGCCCCCAAGACGGGCCCAGTTAACCTCCTACCTGAGTTTGAAGTGGCCACGCATCATCTCAGCAACCGATATTTCTTAGTTTTGTTCTCTCTCCAAACCCCAGGCCGACTTGGCCCTGCTTTTTCCAGATACTTGAAGTAGAGCTCAAATTTCATAGCCTGTCTTCCTTCCCCCTCCTCGCTCTTTCTCTCCCCTCTATTCCCTCTCTCTTATCCCTTCTCTCTCCCTTTCTCTCCTTTTCTCCCTCTCCCTCTCTTCCTCTCTCTCCTTCTCTCCCCCTCCTCCTC